>JAXIVJ010005377.1:0-74480 GCA_036785665.1 Chirona hameri | reverse complement strand
ACTCACTCACTCACTCACTCACTCACTCACTCACTCACTCACTCCTGTACCCCTCTCCCCGTCACACGCTGACCTGCTCTTGGACCGAGACCCGCGCTCCGGCGACTTGGACCGAGACCCACGCTCCGGCGACTTGGACCTGCGCTCCGTCGACTTGGACTTCCTCTCAGGCGATTTCGATCCGGACCTGCGCTCTCCTGACTTGGATCTGCGCTCTCCTGACTTGGATCGGCGCTCTCCTGACTTGGATCGGCGGTATCCAGACTTGGGTCTGCGCTCTCCGGACTTTGATCTGCGATCTCCAGACTTGGATCTGCGATCGCGTGACCTGGAGCGGGACCGCGAATTGGATCTTGCGAGGCAGGTGAGGGCAGGGACGGGGCTAGTCAGATGACGGCTTCTCCAGCGTGGCAATCAACATCTCCAGCGTGGCAATCCAACGTCAGCCTTCGAACGGCGAGCGACAGCAGCCACAACATACCACCTATCAACTCAACACACACACACACACACACACACTACATATGAATACAACAACAAACATAATGCAAACGTGAAATAAATAACTAAAAAACATCTAGGCCTTGAGTAACTACCAGCACGTATCAGACAGCGCGGCGAAAGTAAAAAGGAAAATAAAGCTAGAGCTAGAGAAGTGCGGTGGCCGCGCGCGGCTGCTGCTGCTGCTCAGCCCCACCTGGAGCGGCTGCGGTCGCGGCTCTTGCGGTCCCGGCTGCGGCTGCGGCTCTTGCGGCTCCTGCTGCGCGAGCGGCGCCCGGAGCGGCTGCGGCTGCGGCGGCGCGAGGAGCGCAGCGAATCGTCGATCAGCCGGATGCGGCGTCCGTTCAGCTCGGTGTCGTCCAGCTTGTCCAGGGCGTGACGTGCGTCCGAGTAGGAGGCAAACTCCACCACACTGCAGGTCACACCTCCGTCACACCTCCGCTACACAGAGACAGAGACAGAGACAGAGACAGAGACAGAGACAGAGACAGAGCCAGAGCCAGAGCCAGAGCCAGAGACAGAGGCAGAGACAGAGACAGAGACAGAGACAGAGACAGAGACAGAGACAGAGACAGAGACAGAGACAGAGACAGAGACAGAGACAGAGACAGAGACAGAGACAGAGACAGAGACAGAGACAGATACAGAGACAGAGACAGAGACAGAGACAGAGACAGAGACAGAGACAGAGACAGAGACAGAGACAGAGACAGAGACAGAGACAGAGACAGAGACAGAGACAGAGACAGAGACAGAGACAGAGACAGAGACAGAGACAGAGACAGAGACAGAGACAGAGACAGAGACAGAGACAGAGAGAGAGAGAGAGAGAGAGAGAGAGAGAGAGAGAGAGAGAGAGAGAGAGAGGAGAGAGAGACTCACTCGCACACGCACACGCACACGCACACGCACACGCACACGCACACGCACACGCACACGCACACGCACACGCACACGCACACGCACACGCACACGCACACGCACACGCACACAACAGTTACACGGCAGCCACGGCAGTTCAGGAAACAACCAAACTGATGTGTGCTGTCAGTTAAAGGGAATAGTACACCTTTAACATTAGTTTTTAACTGACATAGCCAGATTGTCGGTAGTACCGATAAATCTCCAAATCTGAAATTTTTCCTTCCAAAACGACCTAGTTGCTGAGTTTCAACGCAAACACCGTTGGAGCTATTGGGAGTTATTTTAAAGGGACAAATCTCGTGACGTTTCGCATACGTCATTAGTATTTCCACCGCACTCTATAATAACCGACCGCCACTGAAACGCAGCATGTGTTCGGTAACAGAATTGCAAGGAATGCTCGTTCCTCGTCTGGTGTAGCCATTGGTTCAAAATCCGTTTCACGAAGCTGATTCGTCTAGATTGCGCTGTCGCCGCTGTTGTGGTCCAAGGCAAACACAACAAATCTGAAACATCATGTGACGAGGTTTTAAGTAAATAATTTCGTCAATTTTGAACCGATTTCCAATTGAAAATTACCAAAAGATGCTTCGTGACCATACGCATGTTTTGATGGGTAGCTGGTCGCGGTATCTACAATATGCCGATTGACGTTTGACAATGTTTGTTTTGGGTAGACTGTGTCTCGCGATAAGTTCATGATGATCTATAAATATTATTGGCCTTAACTTTGTCAATTGCCATTGGATTTCCGATTGAAAATAATGCCGACACTCGTCTTGACAAGGCACATCTTTTGATGGGTGGTTCGTACCGGTAGCTGCAATGTTCGCTGCAGTAGAAGCACATCCACACATTTATTTACACACAATTATGGGTATAACAAATATAGTTATGCACATGCACATTGATGGGTGTTAGTTCAGGTTCACGCAACGCCACTCCAACTCCACTCATGCAACACCATAGTACAAACATTCACATTTCACGCATGTAAAAATACGAATATTTTGTTCTTCAAATTATCACAAATTGCCCAGCCAACGAGTTTGTTACTTGCTGTAGTAGTGTTATTTACATAATCTGATTCAAGGATATACTTTTGCCGGTATGACGTCACAACTCTTTTTGGCAGTGTCCCAAAATTTGTCATTTTGGATGGGAAATGACACCCAAATGTGAATAATTTTTAACTCTCACTCCCCATTTAAGAGTGAATTTTCCACTCCCAAATCATGAATTGTGGTATTCGGACAAATATTGACTAAAAATACATGATTTCAACGAAAACCACTGCTTTTCGGATTGAAAACAGATATCAATATTGTACCATTTTCTACATAATTGTCCACTCTCATGGTCTTTTTGGCTCGGATTTTTCACTCTGACACCCAAGCAAAAAGGGAATTTTCTGACACTGCTTTTTGGTGACGATTGTTCACCAAAAATTGATGATTGTTGTGACGTCACACGTAGTAATATCAATATTTTTCACATTATGACAAATTGTTACTTTTTTCTCGCAAAAACGAACCGTAGTCAAAGACACTCTTTTCCATCATTCCAGATACTTTTCCCAAGGTACACTATTCCCTTTAATACAGGTGTCATAAGCGCTGCCCCCTCGTACCCCTCTAGTGGAACACCATAGCCACACAAGCAGCCCTCTCGAGTGGAGCCCCAGAATCGCACACATACCCTTCTCCGTGGTGGTGCTTGTGCGCGTCGGCGTAGGTGACTTCTCCCGCCTGGCGCATGTAGTCTTTGAGGTCCTGTCCCCGGGCGGGGCGGGCAGAGCGGCGGGTCAGTCACACTCGGACGGCGCGGCGTAAGGGCCTGGTCCCGGCCTCCCGAGTCACGGACAGAGTCGGATGCCAAGTCCGAACCCCCACACTGGTAAAGCTCCCCCAGAGGGCCGATCCACCCATAGGCGATCACGGCGTCACACTCCCACTAGAGGGCACACACACTCACACTACCCAGAGGGCAGACCCACCCCCACTGCTCCAGAGGGAAAACCACTCCCCCCCCCCCCGGGTCCATATCATCATCACACTCCCTAGAGGGCGCAGCATACCTGCCCCCATTCGGGCCCGTCAAATGCATACAGCTCACAGTGCTGTCAGATACGGGGGCCGCGGAGACAACGCTTCCAACAAATCCATCCCATGGAGATTCAGAACCGACAGGATGGTGAGAACTGGGATCGGGGACGGTGTTAAACAATCATGATGGAGTGGAACATATATAACGTGGATTGACTGATCAGAGCTGTAGTGCTAGGATTCCAGCTAGAATATGGGAGATGGGTACCAAAACTCTGCGCAACATCACATAAAGGCGCCTAAATGGATCCAAGACAAATGCATCAACTCGCTGCACCGTCTGCACCGTCTGCGAACTTCCCTTGTCGTCCGGGACAAAAATACAATATCTCTGTGCTAAGAAGAAAAACGTGTAACTAACCTTATCTGACTAAATGGGAGACACCGCTCGAAAGCTTAGAAATCCTACCGCAAGATGTCACTCAAGTCGGTCGGGCCGATTGCGCGGCGGCTTATGCCAGCGTGTTTGCGTTGTTGACCGTTCTTTGGGCCCGATCGGTATGAAAGGCGAAACGGTACCGTTTCCGACCACGCTACGTCGATTGGTGAAGGTCCCGAGTCGCTATCTCTAGATAGGTTCTGAGTTTCAGCGTGGCAGTAGCGCATATATTTTCTCTGGGCCCTTGCGGGCTTTCTTTAGGCCTGATCGGTATGAAGGGCGAAACGGCACCCCTACAGGAGCGTAGCTTTCGAATGGTGTACGACTGAAATCTCTAGCTTATGTAGTTGCTGAGTTTCAGAGTGGCAGTGGACCGTACCAATGCAATCTATAGTATACACCCCCGCACACCGTTATCGGCCCGAACGACATGCGCGCCGCCTGGTGGTAAAAATAACGCGGTGCCTCCCATTGGCGCAACTTACCTTCGCGTGAAATAATATCGCGTCTCCTTTGTCTCGCCCAGTCTGGGATTGTATCCGTGGATATCGAAACAGCACATTTTTCACCAAACGGCATCGCAAATTCCTACTCCCTCGTGGTCGAGCCGCACACTTCCCGAACAACCCTCGTAACGCTATCGGAGCGGTGTTCAAAAGGCAGAAAAACATGCCCTTCAATGATTTATAGCCAACCTTTACCACCCCATAATCTATATCCAAGTTTTCTGACAGCAGCTACATGGGAGACAACATCGTATCAATTGTGCCACCATTTGGGCCTGTTGGTTGTTTTTGATTAGAGCGTTTCCATGAACTAACTGGTCGCGCTGCCGGCGCCCGGACAGGTTGACCAGGCGGGTGGCGGATGAGGAGGTGACGGTTTGGAGTGGGAGTGGGAGCGCGGCGGGCAGCGGCGGCGGCCCGCTCGCCTGCCCGGATGAGCCGTACCTGGGAGTCAGCAAGGCCGGGCGGCCGGCCAGGCGACCCTCAGAGCGAGCACACCACACAGACACGCGAGCACCAGCACCAGCACCAGCGCCGCACGGCCGGCACCAGTCAGTCATCAGAGGGCACATCTCGGAGCCATCCAGCTCTCTTGAAGAGAACGGTCAGCTTCAGTGGCAGTGCAGCGGCAGGACAGTACAACGGGCGCGGCGCGACGCGACCCCACCCCGTCAGGCCGACAGTCAGCACCCCTCGGCCCTCACTGGGCGGACACATCAACTGACAGAGAGACGGGACACATCAGCTAACAGAGAGACGGGACACATCAACTGACAGAGAGACGACTGGCAGGCCGGACACGACCCGGGCTGCCCGGCGCCCTCACTCGGCGGACACATCAACTGCCACAGAGACGACTGGCAGGCCGGACACGACCCGGGCTGCCCGGCGCCCTCACTCGGCGGACACATCAACTGCCACAGAGACGACTGA
Organism: Chirona hameri; assembly: GCA_036785665.1. Taxonomy (NCBI): domain Eukaryota; kingdom Metazoa; phylum Arthropoda; class Thecostraca; order Balanomorpha; family Balanidae; genus Chirona; species Chirona hameri. The sequence goes on along the minus strand of JAXIVJ010005377.1, from coordinate 69,132 downwards.
TAGGCCGGACACGACTGGGCTGCCCGGCGCGGACACTCGGCGGACATATCAACTGCCACAGAGACGACTGACAGGCCGGACACGACCCGGGCTGCCCGGCGCGGACACTCGGCGGACACATCAACTGACAGAGAGACGACTGACAGGCCGGACACGACCCGGGCTGCCCGGCGCGGCCACTCGGCGGACACATCAACTGAAAGAGAGACGACTGACAGGCCGGACACGACCCGGGCTGCCCGGCGCGGCCACTCGGCGGACACATCAACTGAAAGAGAGACGACTGACAGGCCGGACACGACCCGGGCTGCCCGGCGCGGACACTCGGCGGGCACATCAACTGACAGAGAGACGACTGACAGGCCGGACACGACCCGGGCTGCCCGGCGCCCTCACTCGGCGGACACATCAACTGACAGAGAGACGACTGACAGGCCGGACACGACCCGGGCTGCCCGGCGCGGCCACTCGGCGGACACATCAACTGACAGAGAGACGACTGACAGGCCGGACACGACCCGGGCTGCCCGGCGCGGCCACTCGGCGGCCACATCAACTGACAGAGAGACGACTGACAGGCCGGACACGACCCGGGCTGCCCGGCGCGGCCACTCGGCGGACACATCAACTGAAATAGAGACGACTGACAGGCCGGACACGACCCGGGCTGCCCGGCGCGGACACTTGGCGGGCACATCAACTGACAGAGAGACGACTGACAGGCCGGACACGACCCGGGCTGCCCGGCGCCCTCACTCGGCGGACACATCAACTGACAGAGAGACGACTGACAGGCCGGACACGACCCGGGCTGCCCGGAGCGGCCACTCGGAGGACACATCAACTGACAGAGAGACGACTGACAGGCCGGACACGACCCGGGCTGTCCGGCGCGGCCACTCGGCGGACACATCAACTGACAGAGAGACGACTGACAGGCCGGACACGACCCGGGCTGCCCGGCGCCCTCACTCGGCGGACACATCAACTGACAGAGAGACGACTGACAGGCCGGACACGACCCAGGCTGCCCGGCGCGGCCACTCGGCGGACACATCAACTGAAAGAGAGACGACTGACAGGCCGGACTGGCGCCCTCACTCGGCGGCCACTGACGGCGCGCCGCCACTCACCTGCCAGCTGACCCGCGAGCTGAGGTTCTCCACAATGATTCTGTTCTCGGTGCGGGTCGGAGGGCCGTATCTGTGGACACAGCCGGACGGCCGCTCTGAGTCAGCGCTGTCTGAGGCGGGCTGCCGACTCCCTGGGAGAAACCGGTCAGACCAGTGGAATGTCGGGGATCTTTTTTCAGCACGTGACTTCTGCGGCCATTTGAATGAACGTCTTACCTGCCGGCCACCCACAGCAGGACGATGTGGCCTTCTCAGGGTCCGCCGACGTCACCTGGCTGGCCGTTGGTAGGCGTTATTTATCTCGAAGAGAAGGACGCACGGCGGCTGACAGTGTCCCGCTAAAGCTGACAGTGTCCCGCTAAAGCCTCAGCTTCTCGAAATTACTTTGGTGAAAACAATCCAAATAGTATAAAGTTTCGATCTAAATAGATGCAGTAACAGGCCAATACACTACATCCGATCTTCGTTTTCTCAATCGATCATGAGTATGATCATTTTAGTGGATACTGCAGTACATAAGCGATGTCCTGTTGTGTCCCATTGCTGTCACTAATGCTTTCATACAGTCATCCTCGATACACCTTTGGACGTCCTCACCAGACCTTCTTTGCACTCCACACATCCTTCTAACCGTTCAAAGGGAGACTGTATCCGACCTAATCAGCCCTTCTTACCATCCAAAGGAGTCTCGGGTATATTCGGTTCGCCCCCTTAAAAAGCGGAGTGGCCCTGTGAATGGACATCCCTATCTGAATAACACAGCCATTAATAATATCCGGTCGCAAGCGCATAGAAGGACCCTGCTGAAGGCAGTCTCACGGCGACCGTCGCGCGCGCGCGAAACACACCCGCACCCGCACCCGCACACACACACACCGCACACCCCGCACGCACGCACGCACGCACGCACGCACGCACGCACGCACGCACGCACGCACGCACGCACGCACGCACGCACGCACGCACGCAGGTTACGGCAGCGTGCCGTGCTCTGTCTCAGCGCTCTGTCTCAGCGCGCCGACTCGGCAGTGTCTGTCTCTGTCTCAGCGCGCCGACTCGGCAGTGCCTGCAGGTACGGTCTGCCCTCTCAGTCGTTCCTGTCTGAGTGGGGCTCTGTCTCAGCGCCGACTCGGCAGTGCCTGCAGGTACGGTCTGCCCTCGCAGTCGTTCCGCCCTGTGACAACCCCCGGCCATCACCGCCGAACGGTCGAGCGCGGTCTGCAACTGCTGCGAGGTACACACATACACACGCACACACAGACGCGCGCATACCCCTATGCACACACCATCCGCGGAGCTTGGCTCGATTGACCCGCGATTCACACCACCGCTCACATTATACATTTTAGTCATTTAATGCAAATTAAATGTTACGGCTATTATCGAACGCTTTATGGTATATATTTTTATATATATATATATATATATATATATATATATATATATATATATATATATATATATATATATATATATATATATATATATATATATATATATATATATATATATATATATATATATATATATATATATATATATATATATACATCAATTCAGTGGCGCACGCAGGGGGGGGGGGGGCAAGGGGGTCAGCTGACCCCCCTCCCCCGAAATTTATGAGGGGCCCGCATCAAAAGGACCCGTATTCTGGCCCATACCTGGCAGGGCCCAGTCTTGGTAAGGCCTGCTCGAGGGAGGGGGCCCGGTGCTGGCAAAGACATGACATGGGGCCCGGTCAGGACGGGGGCCGGTCAGGACGAGGCCCGGTCCTTGCAAATTATTGATACGGGCCCGTTCCTGGTAGGGGCCCGGTCTTGGTCAGGCCCGATCGAGGCAAGGGCCCGGTGCTAGCAAAGGCGTGATGTGGGGCCCGGCCAGGACGAGGGCCACGTCGGCCGTCACAACAGGGCCCGGTCCTAGCAAATTCTTGATACGGTCACGTTCTGGTGACACGGGCCCGTTCCTGGTAGGGACCCGGTCTTGATCAGGCCCGATCGAGGCAGGGGCCCGGTGCTGGCAAAGACGTGATATGGGGCCCGGTCAAAACGAAGGCTCGGTCACAACAGGGCCCGGTCTTTGCATTTTCTTGATATGGGCCCGTTTCTGGTAGGGGTCTGGTCTTGGTCAGGTCCGATCGAGGTAGGAGCCCGGTGCTGGCAAAGGCGTGATATGGGCCTGGTCAGGACAAGGGCCCGGTCACAACAGGGCCCGCCCCTGGGAAATTATTTGATACGACCCCTTCCTGATAGGGGTCCGATCGAGGCAGGGGCCCGGTGTTGGCAGAGGCGTGATATGGGGCCCGGTCAGGTCTAGTATCTGGCCAAAACTAGTGGCTAGAGCAAACATGAACTAAATTTATCCCTTTACAACTGAGAAATATGCGTTTTGTTTTAGTTACATTGAAAAGTGCACGATTATAACTTGACCTTAGGTCACCGATATAGAAAATCCGAGGTATTATAGTCCCTAATGACCTCATGACGTGCCATGAGTTTCAGGTCGCTCGATTAACCACTGTGCCGGTGGTGCTACCAAGAAGTCGTTTGGTGGTCATGTCATTTGACCTGACCTGGTGACCTGACCTGACCTGTCCGGGATCCATTTTTTTGCCAAAACGTGGTTTAGCTATTCATTTCAAGTTGCTGAAAGTTGCAAGTCGATATCTCTATACGTTTTCTGATTATGGCGATAAAAACATTGTGTGGGGGGGGGGATGCCCCCGACACCGAGCGCCAACAGGGTTCATTCCTTTTCCGTTCGCGAACGTAGCCTAGCATAGTTTATACGGGACTTCGACGAACAGAGGCTAGGAATTTTAAACCTGTAGAGGACATGAATCTGGGAGATTAGAAAGGAAAACAGCGCCATAATTTGGTCCAATTTCTAAAATTACCCTCCATTTCCGAAAAGATCATTCATTAATGCCTGGAGAATATAAAGTCCCGTGTAAACGCGGTTTCTATCTACACTACAATTTGTGCACGAGTATCTCAAACATCAGTCGTTCGGGCAGTCGTATTGGGCGTAGCCAAATAATATTGTAACGCTCAACTTCACTGATGAAATAAAATGCTTAGCTATTTAGCACATGTTACGTTTCATCGTCAATATGTACCTAGGGACCGATGATTTTGAGTATCCAGCACCACCAAAGACAATCGGCAGCAGATCTCCCGAAAAAAAAACAACACCTAGATATTACGTTTGAATTTTTGTTTACGCGATCTGTTCCCTGTGCCTCTCTCATTTTGACCAAACTCCAGAAAGCCTGTGCGCAGCTTCCAGACAGGTATGCACTATGCAGCAACTGGTTGACACCAGGCCCTGGCTCCGTTTGTTATGCCTTCCCAAGTCATGCGCGAGACCGCCTCCACATTTGTTGCGATGCTGTATGTTGTAGACAGTAAAAATCAGCCATGTATCGCGCCAACTGATCACACATACCTGTTACGAAAATACCGTATCCGTTCACCAGTCACCACTACAGCGTGTTGTCATTTACCTCATTTCGTCAACTCTCGACACTTGTACCGCACATCAGTAGCACCTAAAATTCGCACATCAGTAGCGCACGCAGTCACCTTACACGAAATTGATAAGATAATTATGACATGTCTCAGATCCCATGCTGTAGGGGGCCCGCTCAAAAACAAGTGACCGAAATCCGCGAAGTTTTCTTTTTTTAAAGGTGGGGCCCGCACACAAGGGGACCCGCTATTAGGGCTCTGACCCCTCCCCCCCCCCCCCCCAAATGGAATCCTGCGTGCGCCACTGTATCAATTCAAAGATTTCAGGAATCGCTTCTTCAGGAAATGCCACGAGAGCCATTACTATGCAGTATGCATCTCACTATTACAGATGCATACACAGCCATGCTGCTCTTTGCAATCAGCTAACCGCCTCATCTCCATAATCCATTAATAACAAACTATCCTCCACAATCCACATTCACATCCTCTGATAACCATAACGAAAACCCTTTTGTGGGCGAGTTGGTAAACACATGTCTACATTTTGATAGAGAATGAGGCTAATATATGAGCCAGAAGTCCTCTGAAGTCCGAGTGAGTCCTCAGAAGTCCTCAGAAGTCCTCTGAAGCCAGTGAGCGTGTCGTGTGGGTGTGAATCGCGGGCGCGCGGGCGCCACTTACTTAGTGTTGCGTGGGGCGAAGTCCCTGGGGCGGCCGCCGGCGCGGTCGCGGTCGCCGCCGCGGTCGCGGTCTCCGCCCCGGTCGCCGCCGCCGCGGTCGCGGTCGCGGCTCTGCGGTCCGCGGGCCGGCTCCAGCGTCACTCTGCCGGTCAGAGGGGCCGCCGCCGGTCACTCAGCTACCCCCCGGCTCACTTGGTGCTCCAGGCGGGCGGCGGCCTCCACACGTCGTAGCGGCGCGAGGGGCCGCGCGCTGCCTCCACCGTCAGCTGGACACACAGTGGACGCGGGGAGAGGCCAGGTCCGGCTCGTCGGCCTGCAGTCCGGGAGAGGCACCGCTGACGGCACGCTGGGGGACGGTCTCACCGTCTGGGGGACGATCTCACCGTCTGGGGGACGGTCTCACCGTCTGGGGGACGGTCTCACCGTCTGGGGGACGGTCTCACCGTCTGGGGGACGGTCTCACCGTCTGGGGGACGGTCTCACCGTCTGGGGGACGGTCTCACCGTCTGGGGGACGATCTCACCGTCTGGGGGACGGTCTCACCGTCTGGGGGACGGTCTCACCGTCTGGGGGACGGTCTCACCGTCTGGGGACGGTCTCACCGTCTGGGGGACGGTCTCACAGGCCAGTCAGTCGGTACCCGGTGGCTGTCAGTCCGGGAGAGGCATCGCTGACGGCACGCTGGGGGACGGTCTCACCGTCTGGGGGACGGTCTCACAGGCCAGTCAGTCGGTACCCGGTGGCCGTCAGTCCGGGAGAGGCATCGCTGACGGCACGCTGGGGGACGGTCTCACCGTCTGGGGGACGGTCTCACCGTCTGGGGGACGGTCTCACCGTCTGGGGGACGGTCTCACAGGCCAGTCAGTCGGTACCCGGTGGCTGTCAGTCCGGGAGAGGCATCGCTGACGGCACGCTGGGGGACGGTCTCACCGTCTGGGGGACGGTCTCACAGGCCAGTCAGTCGGTACCCGTGGCTGTCAGTCCGGGAGAGGCATCGCTGACGGCACGCTGGGGGACGGTCTCACCGTCTGGGGGACGGTCTCACCGTCTGGGGGACGGTCTCACAGGCCAGTCAGTCGGTACCCGGTGGCTGTCAGTCCGGGAGAGGCATCGCTGACGGCACGCTGGGGGACGGTCTCACCGTCTGGGGGACGGTCTCACAGGCCAGTCAGTCGGTACCCGGTAGCTGTCAGTCCGGGAGAGGCATCGCTGACGGCACGCTGGGGGACGGTCTCACCGTCTGGGGGACGGTCTCACAGGCCAGTCAGTCGGTACCCGGTGGCTTCCTGTGATTATCTCCGACGCTGAGTATATCTGCTGACGTGTAGGATCAGATAATCATATTCTATGCAATCTGTGTAAAAGGCAAAAAGAAAACAGCCAGCCATTGCCGACAAGACAGCTCAGAACGTCGATATGGCTTTACGACAAATGTTAGTTTGTTGCCTTTAAAGTAAGGTACTTATTGTTGGTCAAGGTTTTGTTGATGAGCGGAACAAGTACTCATTGTACATTGTTAATGAACAACGAAGCAAAACAACATCAAATGACAATAAAGACTTTGCATACCTGGCACCGAGAAGTTCCCGTCCATTCAACTCATACACCGCATCGTCGGCATCTCGGGGATCTTCAAATTCCTGAAACGGAACAAAGTCATATATTGCTGCATATAGTCATATAGTCATGCTCGCTGCAATGGGGCATGTTGGCCAAAGACCTGAGCAATAACGGGCCACACAAGCAGTAATAAACTAGAAACATAACGTGCAAATAGGGGTGAACATGTACACTAAATTGCATTGCAAAATTATTGTACATTTGTGCTACAAGGCAACTCGCCAAAACCCCTGTCAGACTAGTTTGTGTTCTGGCTAAGATAACATTTTACCGCAGCTCAGTAGCGTGGCACAATAGTTGCACTAAACATAAAATGTTTCCTTCAATGTAGGATACGACCTACTTACCACAAAGCCAAAACCATTCTTGATCAGCACATCTCTGATTCTTCCATAACCTTTGCAAAATCTCTCAATATCCTTCTCCCTGCAGCCATGTGTGAGGCCACCAATGTAGATTCTTGTTCCATGCATCTGGAAGAATGAATGGAAAGCTGGTCAGGTTTGTTTCAAAAGTTGTGTAACTGATCTTCAGATACAGGGTGTTCCAAAAATCATGAGCCGTTGTATCCCGTGAAATAAAAAATAAACAACCGAAGGGTGGTTCTCATGATCTATTTTCCAACGCATCCCCTACAGACTCGGATACACTCCTTCATGTGCTGCAGCATCCCGTTCTGATCAAGTTGATGAGTGTGTCTGCCTTGCAGTTCCCCGCCAGGCCGTTTGGAGGCTCTGTATCAGGGCATATTATGAGGTAGTTGGCGTTATCTTGATGAGGTCATCCTTGACGATTGCCCTCGGAGTTTTGATCGGTGACTGGTCAGGGCTGTTGCCTGGTTAGCTGTTGTTGCTAAGGCGGTTGCCTGGTTAGCTGTTGTTGCTAGGGCTGTTGCCTGGTTAGCTTTTGTTGCCAGGGCTGTTGCCTGGTTAGCTGTTGTTGCTAGGGATGTTGCCTGGTTAGCTGTTGTTGCTAGGGCTGTTGCCTGGTTAGCTGTTGTTGCTAGGGCTGTTGCCAGGGCTGTTGCCTGGTTAGCTGTTGTTGCCAGGGCTGTTGCCTGGTTAGCTGTTGTTGCCAGGGCTGTTGCCTGGTTAGCTGTTGTTGCTAGGGCTGTTGACTGGTTAGCTGTTGTTGCTAGAGCTGTTGCCTGGTTAGCTGTTGTTGCTAGGGATGTTGCCTGGTTAGCTGTTGTTGCCAGGGATGTTGCCTGGTTAGCTGTTGTTGCTAGAGCTGTTGCCTGGTTAGCTGTTGTTGCCAGGGCTGTTGCCTGGTTAGCTGTTGTTGCCAGGGTTGTTGCCTGGTTAGCTGTTGTTGCCAGGGCTGTTGCCTGGTTAGCTGTTGCCTGGTTAGCTGTTGCCTTGTCCTAAAAACCCGGAGTGGGTGCAGCACTAGTTCTGAGTCTTCTTTACGTGATGGATTGGAGCACCGTCTTGCTGGAAAAATCGTCCTGAACATGTCCGACAGGAGTTTGACATCGGTTGGCGGGTCATTTTCCATTCTACGCCGCATCGCCGATGTTTTAGTCATTTTTAAGTCCTTCCTTGACACTGTGTCGACAGTGATTATCTGGCCGCAGGACACGCTATGCACGTCGGAGAGACTTTGGTGGCTCATCATGACCAGGACGAAGACTTCCAGAAGCTGCTTGACTGTCCCGCAGTGCCCTTTGAGATTGAGACCAGCATTATGATCTTGGGTGTCTTTCCACTCTTAATTTTCCACTCCTGTTTTCCCAATCTTATCTTGTCTCTAAGTAAGGTTTGAAGGGATAGAGTCAGCAACAAAGGCCCTGTAAGCAATGCCCCTGTAAGCAATAAGGTTGAAATTATCCATTCAACATTTACATAGAAGTGGAAAACTGACATAGCTTGGAAATCAGGAGTGGAAAATAATGAGTGGAAAAACACCCGAACACCCCACACAGCGCCCAGACACCCACACACTGTGAATCCCAGGTGTCGACCACCGGGACAGTGCCCAGGTGATCGACACCTCGCTGTTCTGTCCTGGGTCCAGCCACGGCCGTCTTGACGATTGGGTGGACGAAAGATCTCAACGGACGATTTGTTCCTGCAAGTGGCACACTTCCCCAGTCCTGTATGGCCCAGACCTTGTGGGTTTTGGCGAATTCCAGTTTCCTGCGCTTCTGAATCCTAGTCATCCTTGCCTGCATCCGCAGCTAGAGCGGCTTCAGTTGGAGGATGGTCGTCTAGTAGCGATTGACAGGTCAGGTGGTGCTGCGCTGTCAGCTGTTGGGACAGCTTTATCGCTGAGAATGATGTATTTTTTTGCAAACGATTTGGCCACGACGGTCCTGACCACTCGAGGCCTGGCTGGCTTCCTGCCACCAGGTCAGGTCAGACACTCGTGGTTTGTCAGCGCTTCTCCTTAGCGATCAAGGGTTATCCAGCGTCTACTCGTCGGAACCGTTCAAGTCCAATTCACTGATGACCTGATTCTGGGTGTTGCCGCCTCTGACGATTCTAAGCGCGCAGTATTGTGTCGTGTCGATGCCTTGTGCTCGTTCACCATTGTCGATATGTGGTGCCGTCGAGCTGAGTACCTCCAAAGTAATCACCTCTGCAGTACCCCATCGGCCAACTTCGGCTCGGCCACTGGGTCACGTGATCGCCAGACACGGGCAGGTGCCCGAAGGGCAGGCCCCAATCAAAGGTAATTTGTTTACCAGCCGTGGAAAGAGGCTGAAGCATTCCCACCAACCACTCATCAATTTTGGGGCACCCTGCAATATGATTAAGTCAAAGCAAAGCAACTTCTGCCTTCACGCATATGAACACATGCAAAACCTGAAAATGCAGTTGATCACCTGGGGCGTTTCAGAACCAGTGCCTTACAAATCGACCAGTGCCTTACACCCTCATATTTCAGAAACGTCTAAGATTGGCTCTATAGGGTAGTCGTAGGCCCTGAAGACGACTGTGCAGATATTTTGCCTCGCCGAGGAACGGTCACCGAGTTATAGCCTCCGGCAATGTCGAGAGGTCACGCTGCAGGCCTTTCTTTGATGGCTTATAACTTAACCTACCGGAAACCTTAAAAGCGATATATCACTGAACTCGCAATGATGCAGGGAAACTTCTGGCTATCTCAAAAATGTTGATTTATTTTATTTTTATTTTGTGACCTTGTGACCTTTTCTAACGTGACCTACTTACCTTTTCCCAGTCGAAACCTGTATTTTTGACTCAGCCAAATTGAGTTTGATCAATTACCTTTTGATAAAACAGTGGCTATAGCCTATTAAATGCCCCTTTTTAGCCTCACAAAAACCCTATAGGTATAATCCCGTGCGTTCCAGGACAGATCGACCAGTGCATTACACCCTCATATTTCAAAAATGTCTAAGATTGGGTATATAGGGTAGTCGTAGGTCCTGAAGACGACAGTGCAAATATTTTGTCTCGCCGAGCAACGGTGACCGAGTTATAGCCTCCGGCAATGTCGAGAGATCACAAAACGTATATGTATAATCCCGTACGTACAGCAAACGGAAATTATTTAAAAGTTTGACCTAAATTATGACCTTGACCTTGACCTCAGGTCACAAAGTCATACAAATATTTCTTGCTCAGAATCACCTATACAATCCACTGGCGTTGACCGCACATCGATATCTTTACCCAGTCCGGAGATATTAATGGATAACCTTCGCAGCGCCACCTATACGTTTTTTTGCGAGGCTGAAAGGGGGGATTTGGCATGTCATTTAATAGGCTATAGCCACTTTTTTATTTATTATATCGAAAGGTAATTGATCAAAATCAATTTGGCTTTGAGTAAAAAATACAGGTTTCGACTGGGAAAAGGTCAAGATAGTTCACGTTAGAAAAGGTCACAAGGTCACAAAATCAAAAAAGGAAAAATCATTTTTTTTTTAGATAGCCAAAAGTTCCCCTGCATTATTGCGAGTTCAGTGATATATCGCTCTTAAGGTTTCCGGTCATCTAACTACAAGTTATGATCCATCAAAGAAAGGTCTGCAGCGTGACCTCTTGACATTGCCGGAGGCCACTCGGTGACCATTTCTCGGCGAGGCAAAATATTTGCACAGCCGTCTTCAGGTCCTACGACAACCCTATAGAGCCAATCTTAAATTAATCAGAGAGATGAGGGTGTAAAATCGACCCTCCGACTGGTCGATCTGTCCTGGAAGCCAGACTGATCGACCAGCCTGACTAGCAAACCACCTAGCCTGACTAGCAAACCACCTAGCCTGACTAGCAAACCACCTAGCCTGATAGCAAACCACCTAGCCTGACTAGCAAACCAAGCCTTCACTATAGTTATGAATGCAAGTGATCTTCAGGACTTACAAGGGCATAGACTATGGAGAATGGGGAGATTACATTTACTTAAAGAATGGAGTTTCATAACAATTCAGGCCATTTTTTGCATACATCGTATCTGACCTTTTCAAGTGTATGGTGACTGTATCAGTTTTCTATATTGAACACTGATAATGACACTGGCCATGCCAAACCTGCTGTCTGTGCCATCAAACATATAAAACAAAAAAGTAAAATACTATTGAAATGAGTTAATGTTAACATGATGCATTAACCTCTCTTCCTGTGCTATATCATTTGCATTGAAAGGAGGCACCAGTTGTGTATCTATCATACCAAGCATACAATTGTATCTAAGTATACAATTGCAAACAACACATGGAAACAATATCAACTGCATTGGAAACCCAACACTCAACCAATCACCCTTTATCTCTAGTCACAATGACAACAATGGCCATTGTTAGGCACAGAGACAGTGAGCCAGCACCAAATGGCAAATATCCAAGTAACCCTCCTCTTGACATTATCCAAATTTGTTTCACCCAGGACTGATAAATAAAGGTGATGACCTTGGAGATGCCCAACGTGTTCCTGGTCCTAAAAACCTATGTTTGATTCCTGAGAACTCCTAACATTATTACGCTCGCTCGTCCTTCCGTGGTGTATGGGAACAATCTGATTATGAGCGGCCCGACCCGGCCCGTGGCGACGCTTTTGAGTTCATATCTCTGCAACCGCACGTCCGATTGACAAGCGGACTTCTTTGGTGAGCAGCCCTATTCTGCTCACCAAAGAAGTGAGCAGAATAGGGCTGCTCGCCAACCCCTATTCTATATCTCAGAAACGGCTGAGCCGAATGTGTTCAAATTTGGTGTGTGGTTAGGGACCTCTCATCCGCCCGTTTCCCACAAGTCGGGGATGGGGCCTCTGCACGTGCGCACGTGCACACCCCTATTCTATATCTCAGAAACGGCTGAGCCGATTGTGTTCAAATTTGGTGTGTGGTTAGGGACCTCTCAGCCGCCGCCTTTCCACAGGTCAGGGGTAGGGTGGCTTTGCACGTGCGCACGTGCACACCCCTATGTTATATCTCTGGAACGGCTGAGCCGATTGTGTTCAAATTTGGTGTGTGGTTAGGGACCTCTCATCCGCCAGTTTCCCACAAATCGGGGATGGGGCCTCTGCACGTGCGCACGTGAACACTCCTATTCTGTATCTCAGGAACGGCTGAGCCGATTGTGTTGAAATTTGGTGTGTGGTTAGGGACCTCTCAGCCGCCGCCTTTCCACAGGCCAGGGGTAGGGTGGCTTTGCACGTGCGCAGGTGCACACCCCTATGCTATAGCTCTGGAACGGCTGAGCCGATTGTGTTAAAATTTGTTGTGTGGTTAGGGACCTCTCAGCCCCCCCCCTTCTCACAAGTCAAAGGTGGGTGCCTCTGCACGTGCGCACCTTTTTTGTATCTCAGAAACTACTTGCCCGATCGAGTAAAAATTACCCATACATTTATTTCGCGCTCGCTCGTTCATCGCCAACTACGGCGCCTTACTGGTATATAGACTGTCCGGTTGCGGTTGTGGCTTCGCTGAAACTATCATCTCGCCAGTTACTGTCCAATAGGGAGTGGATATAGGGAGTTGGAGAAGCAGCAGCCTTCAGCAGCTCCGCGTTTTTCCGTACCTGAGAGCGGTTCTTTGCCTGGTTTGGAATGGAAAGTGTAGTCGGTGTGAAGCAGATTACATTTTTAACCCGGGGCCACAGGATGGAGTCGTGAAGCACTCGGATCGAGCAAAAAACAAGGAATTTATCTTGGCCTTTTAAGGATATTTTAGTTAATATTCGAATATTCCAAATAGTTTTTTTTTACGCGGAACGTGACGTGTTACGGAGGCGTCTCCCAATTGCAAAAAAAAAACTGCATGCCAAAGTACTCCAACCAAGAGCAATCCTGAAGCCTGATTGATATATCGATATTGATGAATATATTTAAATAATGAAACCTTCGCGTATAAAAGCAACTGTGAAGTAACTAGTAAGTGAAGATATAGTGAGGTGAAGATGATTACTCCTTATACATGCATGCATTGATTTCATGCTAATTTATTATAAACATTGACAATATTTGAATTATACTTTTTATATTTCAATTATCAAGTCTTTCTGTGCATCCATCTGGCAAAAACAAAACAACATTAATTACATTCAACTGAAAGGAGTATGGAAGATGAATCTGATATCTCAGTCAGTGGATATGACCGAACAGATGATAGCCCAACATGACCCAACAGATGGTTGTTGCAAAAAGATCGAAAAACAAATGTAAGGCAAGGGAACAAAATTATCTTGGGACACGGTCTCGCACACCTAACGAAGAGGGGAGCGACTCAACAGGTAGCAACTTAGCTATTTGCGAAGGGGGACCAGCGAAGGGGGACCCGCTAAGTCTTGTGGCAACTGTGTGACTGACCATGACAAGGGGGGTCCAATGTGACAAATGCTCAATATGGTTCCATACGCAATGTCAGGGGGTCTCCGCCCCAGCCGTTAGAGACCTGGAGAAACACAAGGAGCTCTCATGGCCCTGTGCTGACTGCAAACAAACTGTATCCAATCGGACATAAGCGCAGGAACAGGTGGGGGCAGGGCCCCCCCCCCTCCCCCACACACACTTCTTAAAGTGAAGGGGCCAACCATATGTTTTGCCCCCCCCCCCCCCCACACACTTTTTCTCCGTATGTTAACTCGGAACTGACACCCCCATTGATGACGAATTACATCTGGGATCGCCCGAGGGCCCCTGAGGTGCACCGAGGGCCCCTGATATCGACCGAGGGCCCCGAGATCGAGCCCCCTGTGATCGGCCGAGGGCCCCTAACATCGACCGAGGGCTCCTGAAATACACCGAGGGCCCCCTGAGATGAACAGAGTGCCCCCTGAGATGCGTCGAGGGCCCCCTGAGGTGTACTGAGGGTCCCCTGAGATACACCGAGGGCCTCCTGAGATCGAACGAAGGCCCACTGAAATGCACTGAGCGCCCCCTGAGATGCACGGAGTGCCCCTGAGATCGACAGAGGACCCCTGAGATAGACCGATGGTCCCTGGGATCCACCGAAGGCTCCCTGTGGTGCATCAAGGGCCCCTAAGATCGACCGAGGGCCCCGAGATCGAACGAGGGCCCCCGAGATTCGACCGAGGGCCCCTGAGATTCGACCGAGGGCCCCTGATATCGACCGAGGACCCCTGATATCGACCGAGGACCCCCTAAGATCGGACGAGGGCCCCTGAGATTCACTGAGGGCCCCTGATATCGACTGAGGGCCCCTGAGATCGACTGAGGGCCCCTGAGATCGACTGAGGCCCCCTGGAACGCAGTTCCAACACGTTGTTTCATCAGCCACAACAAACCTCTTCAAGAACCGCCTGGACCACTACTGGGCGGACATCATGTACGATGCGCACGATGCGAAAGGATAGGCGACAACATACTGAAGCCAAATATGTTCAAGGAAAGTGCACCCTTTTGAATTCACCACTGATTGTGAAGCTGAGGCGAGACAGAACAGATTGTGAAGCTGAGGGGAGACAGAACAGATTGTGGAAGCTGAGGCGAGACAGAACAGATTGTGAAGCTGAGGGGAAACAGAACAGATTGTGAAGCTTGGGGGAGACAGAACAGATTGTGGAAGCTGAGGGGAGACAGAACAGATTGTGAAGCTGAGGGGAGACAGAACAGATTGTGGAAGCTGAGGCGAGACAGCACAGATTGTGGAAGCTGAGGGGAGACAGCACATATTGTGGAAGCTGAGGGGAAACAGCACAGATTGTGGAAGCTGAGGGGAGACAACAGATTGTGAAGCTGAGGGGAGACAGAACAGATTGTGGAAGCTGAGGGGAGACAGAACAGATTGTGGAAGCTGAGGCGAGACAGCACAGATTGTGGAAGCTGAGGGGAGACAGCACAGATTGTGGAAGCTGAGGGGAGACAGCACAGATTGTGGAAGCTGAGGGGAGACAACAGATTGTGAAAGCTGAGGGGAGACAGAACAGATTGTGGAAGCTGAGGCGAGACAGAACAGATTGTGAAGCTGAGGGGAGACAGAACAGATTGTGGAAGCTGAGGCGAGACAGCACAGATTGTGGAAGCTGAGGGGAGACAGCACAGATTGTGGAAGCTGAGGGGAGACAGAACAGATTGTGAAGCTGAGGGGAGACAGAACAGATTGTGGAAGCTGAGGGGAGACAGAACAGATTGTGGAAGCTGAGGGGAGACAGAACAGATTGTGAAGCTGAGGGGAGACAGAACAGATTGTGGAAGCTGAGGGGAGACAGAACAGATTGTGAAGCTGAGGGGAGACAGAACAGATTGTGGAAGCTGAGGCGAGACAGCACAGATTGTGGAAGCTGAGGGGAGACAGCACATATTGTGGAAGCTGAGGGGAAACAGCACAGATTGTGGAAGCTGAGGGGAGACAACAGATTGTGAAGCTGAGGGGAGACAGAACAGATTGTGGAAGCGGAGGCGAGACAGAACAGATTGTGGAAGCTGAGGGGAGACAGAACAGATTGTGAAGCTGAGGGGAGGAGAAAACAATCAAGAGATGTAAAGAGCGGACAAGGCAGGCATATAGTCCTCCTCATAGTCCTGTACTATAAGTACAAGCAAGTACAAGTATATAGATGCTAAGTGTACACTTAATTTTATGAATCACTACAACGGCTCAAACAGTCTTTTGGAGATGCAGATGACTCACTAAAGAAACCAATAAAGACATCAAGACATAAAAGAAAAGTGCAACAAAGAGCCTCTTGGGCCCATCCGAGGTTGCACCCCCCCCCCCCCTCCACCAGTCTCGCCCCTTCAAATCACCTTACTCTACCTGCATAAAAGAAGGCTAATCCCACGAGTATTTATGAACTAATCCCTTCTCTGTAAAGTATTTATCTAATCTAATTTTGAAGGAAGCAAGTGTCACTGCATCAGCGACATCCCCTGGTAGCATATTCCAATGTCCTACAACCCTTCTACTGAAAAATGACTGTCGTAGCCTAGTCCTACTTTGTTTCATAATGAGTTTATGCTGATGACCTCTACCTCGATTTTCCCTATTGAACTCAAACATACCCTTTAAATATCCAGAATGCTGACTATTTACAAACTTGAAGACTTCAATTAGATCTCCTCTTAGCCTTCTATATCTAAGTGAAAACATACCCAATTTCTATAATCTATCTTCATAAGGTAAACTACCAAGACAATTAACCATTTTTGTTGCCCTTTTTTGAACTCTTTCTAACAACCAGCAATCTTTCTCATATGTTGGAGACCAGGCTTGTACACAATACTCCAAATGTGGTCTAACGTATGCACAATACAGTTTTGTTATTACCTTTTCACTCTTGTAGGAAACATTTCTGTTAATGGCCCCTAGCATTCTAAGTGCCTTTTTCCTAGCTTCTACAACCTGGTCTGACGCGGATAGTCTATTGTTTACCACGACACCTAAATCTCTTTCCTTTTCAATCTGCTCCATTTTCTGCCCACCCATTTCATACCTATGTTTACTGCTAACCCGTCCAGCGTGCATAATCTTACATTTACTCAAATAGAATTTCATCTGCCATGCTTCAGACCACTCAACTAGCTTGTCCAGATCTGATTGAAACACATCCTGATCATGTTTTCCTCTAATAATCCTGACAACTTTTAGATCGTCTGCAAATTTCAAGACCTTGCTGTCTATACTGTTCTCAATTGCATTCACAAATATTATAAAAAGCAATGGGCCCAGGACTGAGCCCTGTGGAACCCCACTGAGAACCTCCTTCCATTGTGATTGGCACCCATTCAATATAACCCTTTGCTGGCGTCCTGAAAGCCACGTTTTTATCCAATCCAGAATCTTGCCCCTGATCCCATGAATTTTAAGTTGCAACCCCAGTCTTGTATGGGGGACTTTGTCAAATGCTTTACTGAAATCAAGAAAAGCTACATCTAGCTGTTTACCCTGATCAAAGCTATCTGTTGCAACATCCAAAAACTCCAGAAGATTAGTTAAACAAGAACGGCCCTTCCTAAAGCCATGCTGTGTATCCTTGATGAGTTCATTTTGCTCCAAGAATTCAACAATCTTATCTTTGATGATTGATTCAAGCACCTTGCAGACTAATGAGGTCAGACTAACCGGTCTATAGTTTTCCTCTTTACTTCTATCTCCCTTTTTATGAATAGGAACAACATTTGCTCTTTTCCAATCAAGTGGAATTTTACTATCTGCGAGTGATTTAGAAAATATTATGGCTAATGGAACCGACAACTCCCTTTCAGATTCTCTTAAAAGTCTAGCATGGATTTCATCAGGTCCTTCTGCCTTGTTAGGCCTTACTTTCTTTAGATATTCTAGAACAAGTTCACTACTTATGCCACCTAGCTCTCCTATAGTCTCCTCTGTCTCTAGCTCAGGCTGAAGTGCTGCAATACTACTCTGGTCCTCGATAGTAAAGACAGATTGAAACTGATCATTAAGCACTTCAACCATTCCACTGTCCTTGCTAACTAACACATCATCTACCTTAAATGGACCTATATTTTTGGAAACTGTACTGAACTTATACAAACTGAAGAACTTCTTACTATCTGCATTACAATGTCTAGCTAAATCAAGTTCCTTTGCCCTTTTAGCTGCTCTGACCTTTTTCTTAACTGAATTTCTTGCATTCTGGTAGGCCTTCTGATTTATATCTAGTGAAGATCCCTTCAAAATGCCAAATGCACTTCTTTTAGCTTGTATAGCACTCCTTACTTCTGGGGTAAGCCAAACTGGTTTGCCCTTGGTTCTGTTACGTTTGTGCCTGAGGGGTATATGCTGATTCTGAATTTGGCTTCATCTAGCTTTGAAAACATTCCAGGCCTCACATGCATCTAAACCTGCCAACTCAACGTTCCATTTTATCTGTGCGAGGTCATTTCTAATACCATCAAAATCAGCCCGGCTGAAGTTTGGAACCATAATAAGGTTATCTTTGGGCCTCATTTCTGATGAGATATTGAATTTAACCATATTGTGCTCACTGGTTCCTAGACCTTCACAAATACTTATGTCACTAACTAGATCACTGTTGTCTGAGAATACCAGGTCTAGAATGGAGCAATGTCTGGTTGGCTCTGTTACAAACTGATGCATGAAAAGCTCCTCTTCAAAGATTTGCCTATACAACTCATTTGTTTCCTCTGCTATACTTTCGTATCCTCTTAAGTTAAAATCTCCCATAATAAAACACTGAGCCCGAAAGTTCCTACATATTTCCTCACAAATATCTTGGTCTGTTTCAGCTTGGGAGATCCTTGGAAGATTCCCTGGTCTGTAAAATGCACCTATCCTCAACCTTCCTCTGTTTCCTGTACCAATTTTAATGTCAAGCCAGATTGATTCTACTTCTTTTACTTTACTAGAATCATCAACTCTAGTAGTGCAGTACAAGCTATTTACATATACAAACACTCCGCCCCCCTGCCGTGATTCTCTGCAGTATGAGAACATGTTATACCCTTGTAACTCGAAATCCTGTAGCCTATCCCTATTATACCCCTCACTAACCCATGTCTCGGTTACACAAATTATATCAGGCTTTTCAAGGGCAACATAACACTCAAACTCATCAAATTTAGACCTAATACTTTGGGCATTCAGCAACACACATGTGATCTTATACTTTGAGCTGACTCTACTAATTCTGAGGGAATTATGATCTACTGTCCTATTCTGACATGAACTTCTACCAATGCTTACTTCCTGATGCCCTAGTACTAGCGTCCCCGAACCCCCCCCCCCCCCCCCCCCTCCTACCTAGTTTCCCTGAATGACACTTCTGTAGGCATCTCCCAAAGCCCTTGCCCCCTCATCCGATAAGTGAAGCCCATCCTTCATATAGTACCTACGCCACTCATAGAACTGATCCCATAAGTCTACATAACTAAGCCCCATAGCTGAACATAAGTTCTGAACTGAGCTGTTCACAGACAGAGCTCTCGAGTACCACTCCTCACTGGCTCCACAGCGAGGGAGGATGCCAGTCACATAGCATGAAAAGTCCAGTGTTTGGAGTGTCAGTGTTATAGTTGTTTACTTGAATTTGTTAGTATTAGGCATAGTTGTTTAGTAGAAGCTATAGTCATCATAAAATGTTGGTTTTCTACAATGTTTTAGCTAACATAATTTTAATTACTGACATCACAAGCTAAAAGCAAAGTTGATAATTACCTTGTGAATCTTTTAGGTCAGAATACTCATTTATCATATCAGATCATGATATATTGAACCTTTTGGCTGAAATGTCTGTTTTCAGTGTCTGGAAATCAGTGCCTGAAATTGAAATAGGATAGTTTGCCCCATCAAAAAATAGTTTTGCAAATCTTCTAGGGCAAGGATTGGAATGTTTTGGTTATTAGTTCAGTAATTCACCTCCCCAGTTTATGGTCTTCTTGAGGTCCCTAATAGAAGAAGGGAATACATGAATCCTGTCTCCAAAATTACAAATCTGATCACCGAAATAGCCAAACATATAGAAAATAAATGCAACCAAAATAACTAAATATGCACCGAAACGCTGCTTTCATCACCGAAACAGCTGGTTTCATCACCAACGCAACCAATTACCAAATCTATGTATTCAATAATATGGTATAACCACAAGATGCCTTTGGGAATAAATTATTGGTGTAACCAATTAATTATCTGTTGAGCCACCAGCTTAGTAAATATTATAACTAGTTGTCTATGAGATGGTTTTGGGGGGGGTCCGAGGGGGCGACAGCCCCCCCCCCCCGGGCAAGTGAGCCGAGCATTCTAAACATGGTTCCCTGCGATCGTGATTGCTGTAAATTGGTTAGGTCAGGTTCAATTATGTTATTATAATTTGTATTGCCACACTAAGCGGCCCGCCAGACTCTGCCACTGCCAGTGTCCACTGTCCGTTGCGGCCCCAGCATAGTCAATATTATAATCAGTGCTGCAAGTAATTTTGGTGATGGTTCAAGTCAATCCGGTGATGTCTTAAGTCATTTTGGTATCATATCAGTCATTTTGGGGTCATATAATTTTGGTTATATCAGCAAAAAGGTGGTATTTAACTTAAAACGTTTAAGTGGCATCCCCGCTATCTTGTTAAAGAGATGTGCCAGTGAGTTAGCTTATCCCTTTTGCCTACTATACCTGAAATCACTTAAAGAGGGTCGACTACCAAAGGAATGGAAATTTGCTAAAATTGTGCCCATCTACAAGAAAGGAGGAAAAAAGAAACCAGAAAACTACAGGCCAGTTAGTTAAACTAGCCAACCTTGCAAAATACTGGAGCGGATAATCCGAAAACATATTACAGAGCACCTGGAACTGCATGAACTGATGTCTGTCCACCAGCATGGGTTCATGAGGAAGAGATCATGCCTGACAAACCTCTTAGAAACCTTCGAGAAATGGACAAGCATTGTTGATGATGGGATACCAATAGATATTGTGTACTGTGATTACCGGAAGGCTTTTGACACTGTGCCGCACAGGCGTCTTCTTAGGAAGCTCAGTGCTTATGGGCTGAAGGGTCAAGTCTTGACATGGATGGACAACTTCTTGAGTGACAGATGGCAAGAAGTGACAGTAGGTAGCAGTGCGTCAAGTCCTGTGAAAATGACCAGTGGTGTGCCTCAAGGGTCAGTTTTGGGCCCAGTACTATTTGTACTGTATGTGAATGAGCTACCAAAACTGACCAAGAGTGACATCAAGATGTTTGCTGATGATGCAAAGGTCTTCCGAGGCATCAAGAACATCTCAGACGTCCAAGTTCTGCAAGAAGACTTGAACACCTTAGCAAACTGGTTGAAGAACTGGCTCCTGCAATTTAACACTTCAAAGTGCAAAGTGATGCATGTCGGCCGTTCAAACCCCTGTCATAAATACAACATTAAGCAGCCAAGCGGTTCAAGTGAGAAGCTAGATGAAAGTAAGCTTGAGCGTGACCTCTGTGTGCACTTAGCTGATACGCTCAAGGCGACTGCACACTGCCAAATAGCTGCCAAGAAAGCATCAGCTAAGGATGGCTAGGTCAACTAAGGATGGCTTTTCCTAACTTCAGGGTCTCCAGCTTCAGAGTACTGTATACTACCTATGTTCGTCCCCACATTGAGTACTGCATACAGGCGGTCGGCCCATACCTTAGGAAGGACATCAAGGTCCTCGAATCAGTCCAGCGTCGAGCAACAAAGCTTGTACAAGGAATCAAGCATTTGACATACAAAGAAAGGCTGAAGAAACTAAAGCTGATAAGCATTGAGGACCGACTAAGGAGAGGAGACCTAATCGAAATATACAAGTTGCTGACAAATAAAGTAGCAGTAGACCACACACAATTTTTCAAGCTTTGTGAGGATACTAGGACTAGGGGACACAGCTTGAAGCTGGAAGTCAGAAGATGCAACCTAAAACCTTGCAGCAAGTTCTTCGCAAATCAAGTGGTGACAGCATGGAACCAACTTCCAGCAGAGGTCAGCTCAGCCCCTACTGTCAACAGCTTTAAAAATCGTCTCGACGGACAGTGGGCCGCAGTACAAAAGGCGCTGACCGACAACCACTAGTCCTGACCACTTCCATGATGTGGACCCTGAATAGACCCAGTCTACCTAAAGCCCACTATATAAACCTAAACCTAAGTCATTTTGGTGATGAATTGGTCAAAACGGTAATGGATGGAATTAGGTGATTTTAAGTCATTTTAGGTGATGGAATAATACCCTGCCATACAAGAAGAGTAGTCAGCTGACTATTATTATGAGACTGAAAAGTGGGTTATCTTTGACTATCTACAAGATGGTCTGGTGGGGGGTCCGGGGGACAACAGCCCCCCCCCTAGGGCTGCAGTGGCAGCACAGCGAGCAAAGTGTTCTAAATGGGTGGCCGTTCAGGAGAGGTGGCCTGGGGGAAAATGGACAAATGCTGCCATTTTTTGGTCACATGTTTGATATGAAGGGTTTTATTCATATTGTTGTTGTTGTAAACCAGTGGGTTGGGGATCCTGAGTGTATTTACAGTTTACTATAGCATGTTCACCATTACAAATGGCATGTCACCGTGAAGAGAAAAGTCCAAGATGGGTGCCAATTCCGCCCCAGGACACCCTCTCCCGAACGGTCACCTCTAAATGTGGGTCCCTGTGACCGTAATTGCTGTAAAGGTTAGGTCAGGTTTGATTATGGTTATCAGGTTATCGTTTTTGGTGAAGTCATAGCTTTGGTATTACTGGTACACATAGGCATAACCACCTTCTGAAAGTAGGTGGGGACAGAGGCACTTTGAAGTTGATTCTTTCCATGCAACGCCCATAGGCATAATGTTAAATTCCAAAAAATGTTACTGGGGACTGATCCGCAGTGGTGGTTACGCGCCTGCCGGCCTGCTGGTACACTTTGTTTCTGTTGTAATAATACTCTCTTCCTCTATTAGGAACCTCAAGAACACCATTAACTGGGAGGGGAATTACTGAACTATTGCCATGTTATGTTCATCACAACAGCAGGTGAATGGCAAAATTTGGAATTACAGGAATTTTTCCACAAAATGAAAAGATTGTACAGTATTGGTATCCTAGTGTAAACCCTGGGTCAAAACATATTATAAGGTCTGTTTTGTATGAGAGACCCTATCAGTAGGATTGATAAAACACATATTAAGCTCAAATCTGGATATTTTGCCACCATAAATTAATTTTGAAACCATGGACGGCAGACACAAAACACGATATTTTGAACAGCATGCTTAAATATTACTTGACATTGGCAGGGTATGCAATTCGGGTGGTTGTTAGAAACATTTTTCGCTTCGTTTAAAATAATTAACATTTTTACCTTCGTTTAAACATGGATGAGAAGTTTAAAATAGCGGTAACGCGCAAAATACGACCTTGTATTTCGTCGCACGCCCGCAGCACGCTCTTGGAATGTGTGTGTTAAGCAGGGTGCATATCATATTGCCCAATTACAGATTGCCCAACCAAACAGATTGCCCAAATTACACACTGCCCACCATTGACATATAGGTATCCCCGCCGCGCATATACATCGGACAACTGATTTACGCCAGGCGCTCATCGGACAAATGATTTACGCCAGGCGCGTTAGGCTTTCTGCCCAACGGCTTTCTGCTCAACAGCTTTCTGCCCAATGGCTTTCAACCCAACGGCTTTCTGCCTAACGGTTTTTTGCCCAACGGTCTACTGCACAAACGGCCACTGCCCAACGACGTTTTGCCCTAGGTACACATTGCCCACAACCATATGTGCTAACGACTTACTGCCCAACGGCTTTTTGCCTAACGCACGCACTGCCTAACCACGTTCAGCCCAACGGCTTTCTGTCCACCCACGCCTGCATCGCTTTGACATCGCATAGCGGCTCACTCTTGCAATTTAGGGGAAAATGACCGAAGTGCGAGCTGTAGAGGACATTTCAATCTATCATTTAGTGCTCAATTCATCCCGCTGGCACCTAAGGTATTCACATGGTAGGACGCGAAAGTAGGACAATTTAACATTATTTGAATGGGGACCGTGTGACGCCACGTGCCCGTGACGTCACGCGATTTGCTGCCTACCCCGGACGGGTCTACCTAGTATCTAGGGCCCTGCACCCACGCACTGCCCAAAATCAGTAGACCAGAATCCACCGTGTTCTACCGCCTTCTACGCGCCAGCCTATCTGGTGCTGCCATCTGGGAAATCAGGCTTTATTGTAGATGGCAGCACCTTTGCTTTGCAGGCCACTGATAACGGGCGACGTACATCAAGTTTCATGATATTCTTATTCACATTCTAATGATACATTCACCAGAACGCACCAAATTCAATGAAACTATGCAAACAAATAGCTAAAAACATGCTCTTTCAGAATATATAGGTCACTATTCATGCTACTTAAAGGTTATCGAGTAAGAGCCCTTAAAACCTGAAAATTACCCCCTCTCCCATGTTAGCCTGTTAAAAATTCAGGAGCCAATAAGTAAAAAAGAAAGGCACAAATTAGCCTGAGACTTTGCATCCTCATAAAGAAAGGTTGTCCGCAGATTTCCAGAAAGTGACAATATGTGACACTAAAAAATACAGCCTTCAGAGGCAGACTGGTTATAGATTCAACTTTTTGGAACGATTCAATCATGATTCATTTTGGAATCTGAATGATTCAATCACCGTTCGATTCACGAATACAATTTTGAGAATTGATCCATTCTGATTCAAAGAATTAAAAACAAATATTGTAATTGATTCACGTTTGATTCAACATGTTATATATATGAGGTGAATGTATGTCAAATCAATACAAATGGAAACATGCATATATATGATCATTAAAACATTGGTACAGCAATAGTATTTCAGAATAATTGAATTTAGCTACTGGGACTCCATGTATTTGGACAATTTACCAGTGTACTTGAATCGTTAAATCTTTTGATTCAATCAGCCTTGATTTGATGCGGGGTTTGATTCAATCATGATTCATGAATCAAAATATCTGGTGGTGAATCAATTATGTTTTGATTCAATGCATTTTGATTGAACGATTCCAATCGATTCAATCAGTGTCGAATCAATAACCAGTCTGTTCAGAGGCTGTCAAGTTTTCCACATATTTTAAATCATTCACATTCACCAAATTGGTGGAACACGCCGATTTAAACGAAACTTACGGACATTGTACAACAACACGCGGTGCATCTGAAAATAATAGTGCCTATTCATGACATTTTCAAATTTGACCTCCAGATAACCTCAAAACTCAAAAATGACCCCCTCTCCCATGTTAATATGCAGTCATTCACAGGGGCGCAGCCAGGGTGGGGGCAAGGGGGCAATTGCCCCCCCCCCCCTACAGGTGAGAGGGGGGCCCCGCCGAGATTAGCCCAGATACCATTTGCATTAGCTAAATAGCTTTCAAAAAGTCATAGAGGAGCTCTCAAACCAGGCAAGGGTCACTCTGGTGCATGTCAAGGGCCCTCAGAGACACTGAAGGGCTTTCGAAGCCGACCCAGGGTGCCTCTTGGACATGTCTAGGGGCCCATTGAGCCCACCGAGGGGCCCACAAAACTGTCCAGGGGCCTCTCGAGCATGTCCAGGGGCCGATTGAGCCCACTTAAGGGCGCAAAAACATGCCCAGGGACCTTTGGAGCATGTCCTGGGGCCCATTGAGCCCACTCAGGGGCCCCAGAAACCTGCCCAGGGGCCTCTAGAGCATATCCACTTGTCCAGTGGCCAATTGAGCCCAACCACGGCCCAACAAACTTGCCCAGTGGCCTCTCGATCATGTCTAGGGGCCCATTGAGTATGTTCAGGGGCCTCTCGAGTCTGGCCAGGGGCCCATTATAGTCTGTTTTGGGGCCTCTTGAACCTGCCCAGGGGCCCATTATAGTTTTTCCAGAGGCCCATTGAGTCTGTTCAAGGGCCTCTTGAACCTGCCTAGGAGCCATTAGAGTCTGTTCAGGGGCCTCTCGAGCTTTCCCAATGGTCCATTGATCCTGTTCAGGGGCCTCTCGAACCTGCCCATGGGCTATTATAGCCTACTTAGGGCCTCTCGGCTTGCCAAGGGGCCATCGAGTCTGTTCAGGGCCCTCTCAAGCTTATCCAGATGGCCATTGAGTCCGTGAACGGGGCCATCGAGCCTGTCCAGGGGTTGCTAGCCGTCGCCTGGAGCGCCTGTTATAGCTGGAGTGCCTGCTAGCCGTGGTCGGCGCAGTTATAATGAGCGGTAATGTGCTGTACTCTGACCCACCTGGTGCAATTTTTTCTTCGGTTTCAAAATGGTAATTTGCTAAGTCTGATGCGTTTTTTTTTAATTCGGGAGGGGGGGCTGATGGTAGTACAAAACAATTTAACAATTTTCCTTTCAGGAGAGTGTGTGCTGCAATATTTGTCAGCCAGGGGCGTCGCCGACGGGAGGGTAGGGGGGGGGGGGAGGCATGGGTGGAGCTTTTCAGAAAAAGTTGGTGGGGCGAAATGTCATATTGGGTGGTTGTTTTGCATGGCTAAGATGAAAATGACCATTTAAGATCAGAATACCTTCAAATCTGACAAAAGTTGGTGGGGCAATGGCCCCACCATTTGAATAGCAAATTCCACCCATGGGAGAGGTTTGGGCAAACTCTCCCACTTTTAGAAGGCGAGGGAGGGTCGACCCCCCCCCCCCCCCCCACACACACACACACTTTTGAGGGGAAAATTAACAATGTATCGTAACAATTGTCTTTGCAGTGCAGTCAAAATCCAGCCATCTGATGTAAAAAAAAATGAAAATTTCGCGCCGCTTCGCAGCATGACACAAGTTTCGCAATTGCTTATACAAATTTGGAAAATGGGAAAAAGAATTGAAAAAGAAATAGTTCACCTTCGGAAATTTTTCAGAACACGATGTTATTATATTTTTAATACAGTTTTTTTAATGGTTCTACATCGCGCCAATTCAGGACAGAAGGTTGAAAATTATTGATTGTATGGTGTGCGTTATTGGTCTGCGCATGCTCCATGGCAGTGCAGGCACTTTCAGACGGTACGGTACATCATATATGCGCCGTATTCCTTCGCCAAAAAGTCAAATATCTTCGGCTGGAGTCTTTTCAGCCAAGAAAAGTTCCAGATAAGGATTTCTCAACACGGGCTACAAAACTGCTATTTCAGTTCAAAACCCATGTTGAAGGTGAACTATTTGTGTGTCTGCCAGTGTCTGGCAGAGGCTCTCCTTGGCAGTAATTGCTGGTCCCAGGGCCCATTCCCTTCATAAAATATTCACTTTTAAGTTTCAAGCAGGCTACATATTTAGCTAGTTTGCAGAGTTCCGAAAAAGGCGACGCGAACGCAAATAATTATCAGGCTCGATAGCCATCTAGCGGCCGGCCGAGAAACGATAGCTTCCCGCCGGTTCGTGCGTGTCCGCCGAGCCAAGGCGAGGAGCGGCGTCCAGCAGACCGCTCCCGGCGCTGGGGCACTTTGACTTTTGTCCCGCCGTGTAGGGCGCCAACCAACACTGGACCATGTCAGCGGCGACTTGATCCCCGTGCGGGTGAGGCCGCGCCCATGCAGCGGCGGACGGCGTGCCACTCAGCGCGCGGGCGGAAGAGCGACCAACCTGACTCGCCTGCCGCAACACAGCCAGAATCAGACTCGGTACCTGGCCCGACTCCCGGAGGACAGCGACGGTGGAAGTGACCTGGTTAGAAATGCCACTTTGCGAATTCTTGTAATAGCGCACTCTAATGTCCGTTCTCTTACGCCCAATATGAACTCTGTTATTCGAACCATGAACGATCATAATGTAGACATTTATTGTGTTTCTGAAACCTGGTTACATGCGAAAATATTAGACGGAATCTTGATTTTCCCGGGGTATAATATACTGCGTCGTGATCGGCCACTTCAGCCAGGTACCAGGGAGAACAGTGGTGGTGTGGCAATTATTCACAGGGACACACTGGAATGCAACATCCTACCCATTACAAGTAGTAGTGCGGCACTAGAATCTCTCTGGGTTTCTGTGAAATGTAGGGGCCGAAGTTTTGTGACCGTGGGAGTGGTGTACCGTCCACCACGCCAGCCGTACATACGTGGCATATAATAAATTCACGACCAGCTACGTGACGCTCTGGCCGCGGGCCGACCTACGTTCTGTCTCGGGGACGTCAATATAGACGTCATCAGACCGGACACACCAATCTGTCGTCGGTACATGACGGCGCTGAACGACCTGGGGCTGCAACAACTTGTCACGGAACCTACTCATCTGGAGCCGACCCCTACCATCCTGGACCATATCATCACCAACGTGGACGGACTGAACTCGGTGGTTTTCTTGTCAACAGAGCCAATTTCTGATCACCTTACTACTGTAATAAGCTTGCCTGTGGTTAAACCTCGCATTAGTCAAAAAAGTTTCGTATCGAGGTCATGGCGTAAAGCGAACTGGGATGCGATTTGCTTGGAACTACTGTATCTTAAAGGAAATAGTTCACCTTCAACATGGGGTTTTTAACTGAAATAGCAGTTTTGTAGCCCGTGTTGAGAAATCCCTATCTGCAACTGTTCTTGTCTGAAAAGACCAGCCGAAGATATTTGACTTTTTGGCGAAGAAATGCGGCGCATATATGATATACCGTACCATCTGAAAGTTCCAGCACTGCACGGAGCATGCGCAGACCAATAACGCACACCATAAACTTAATAATTTATGACCTTCTGTCCTGAATTGGCGCGATGTAGGACCATTTTTGAAAAGAAAAAAAGAAACTGTATTAAAAAATATAATAAAATCATGTTCTGATAAATTTTCCGAAAGTGAACTATTTCCTTTAATTGGGATCCTGTTTATGAAGCGACGGATGTCGATACGAAAGTATGTAGTTTTATGCGACTTCGGTGGAGCGTGCTCGATTCCCATTGTCCGCTAAGAACAGTGACACCGCGCCGTCGGCAGCACTGTCCGTGGGTGGAGGACGATGAGACGCTTCTTGAACTAATGCGGAGTAGGGATAGGGCCAATCTTGTGTGGCGCAGAGACGGGAGTGGGGAAAATAAGGAGTACCGTAGGCTTCGAAATCTGGTAAAGGGCCACTTTGCCGTGTCACGTAGAGAATATGTATGTGCTCAAATGTCGCGCGATCGTAATGCTTTCTGGCAGGGTGTGAAAGAATTTGTCATGCGGCCGAAAGGGAGTGGGAATAATCCTGCCTCCTTATCCGCTGAAAAGGCGGACGAATTTAATCGACATTTTGCCAATGTCGGGCCAAAAATCGCCGCTGAGATAGCAGCTGGTGGCAGCGCTGCGCCTCCCCTCCCTCCCAGCCCCCAGGCCACCCTGCGTGACGACAGCTGGGCTGACGCTTCGTGTGATTACGCTTCCGGAACTGTCCGCCGCGCTCAGTTAGAGCCCAGTTCACACCGGGCACGCCATACGTCAAAACGTATACGTCAACGTCAATTTGGCGGAACGTCGTACGTCATTTTCCTGTTTTTGGTGTGAACTCGACGTACGCCAACAGCTGACTGCGACCGGCGTACGCCAGTTTTGACGTACGTCAAATGTTGAACCGTGCTCAACATTTGGCGTTGACGTATGCGTCGGGAGGCGACATGGATAAGTATTTGTGATTTTTCAAAAGAAATATGCTTGTGTTTTGATAATAAATGCTTCTAAAAATGTTATATTTATATTACAGCTCTGGAAAATGCTGGCTGTAGCTCAAATATGTGCATAGGCGACAACTGATAGGTATGGCGTGTCCGGTGTTCGTGTCCGGTGAGAGGGGTGCGGGAAATACAGAGAAAAACAAGTTGGAACTTGATTGATATTGGATCTAGTAATGTATCTAATCATTAGATACATTACTAGATCCAATATCGATCTCACCCCATTGACAATTATAATGTATAATCAGAATCAAGATTATACATTATAATTATTATAATGTATAATCTTGATTCTTGAATGGTTTTTAACATTGTTTTGAGACATAATGCTAATAATAAGTGTAGGTAGATTAGTGTAACCTAACTGGCTGATGAAGCGCAAGCCGAAAGCTTCTATATATCTTGTTATTTATTTTATAAATCATCTTTGTGGCACAAGGTAAATTAATTATGGCCATTTTTCGACGAAGATGTAAGTTTAGAACCACGAAACTTTTATATAATAAGTTAACAGCGGCAAGAGCATGCCTCTGTACGGCAAGAGCACCTCTGTCTTGTATAGATTCGCCACTGTTAGCCTGACCAATGTTGTTGTCCGCGGCTCCGCGGCGTTCAGTCGCGGAAAAAAACTCGTTCGAATCAGCTTTTTTCCGCCGGTCCGCAGATTACCGCAGAGAGTAAGGTTAACACAATTATTATCATTATGTCTCAGAACAGTGCACAGTGAACAAACAGAACCATTCAAGATAACTCTAATAGTGCCAAAAAAGATGATTTAGTAAAGACAAACAAGATGTATAGAAACTTTCGGCTTAAGGCGGCCGCACACTACGCATTCGGCGCCCCATATCACTGCGAAATTCCGCCTCGGAAAATCGCGCGATACCGCTGAATATCGTCCTTGTTCCGGCGGATTCGGCGCTGTCTGCTCGCGAGATTCCGCCCCGCCGACCTACAGCATGTCGCAACCTGTGCCTACAGCCTGTCACAAGGTAAATTAATTATGGCCATTTTTCGACGAAGATGTAAGTTTAGAACCACGAAACTTTTATATAATAAGTTAACAGCGGCAAGAGCATGCCTCTGTACGGCAAGAGCACCTCTGTCTTGTATAGATTCGCCACTGTTAGCCTGACCAATGTTGTCCGCGGCTCCGCGGCGTTCAGTCGCGGAAAAAAGCTCGTTCGAATCAGCTTTTTTCCGCCTGTCCGCAGATTGCCGGCCGACGACATTCCTCCGCGATTTTTGACGTTTCGGCTGACGCAAAGGCGGAAAGTCGCTAAAGATGCGCGGAAAGTCGTAGCGATATCGCGACCTCCGCGCGCCGAATGGCCTAGTGAGCGGCCGCCTTTACACCTTCAATAGCCATTATTTGTATTTGTTGTGTCAGACCAAAAATACAAACAAATATTGTGTCAGACAAAAAAAAATGGCTGATGTAGGCGCAAGCGAAAGCTGCTATATATTTGTTTTTCTTGACTAAAATCATATTTTATTCTAACAGACCATACAAATGCCATATTTTGAGAAAAATGCATACAAACGTCAAAAGATAGCAGATGACAAGGGCTACAACATGGCTATCTCTGTTTTTTGATAATGTTGGTTTTTGACCCCTCATTTTTTGTGTGAAAAAATGCCCAAAATCAATTTTTTCAAAGATATAAAAAACTGTCTGGAACGGCAGATCCCTATAAAATAAAGGGGCTCACTGTCGGCACGAACGTGACAGTCACCCACTCAATACACCCTTCCACTGGTCATCCAGGACATTGTTCTAATTAGCTGGTATCTCCTGGATGGTGGTACCCACACCAAAAGAAGACAACGTGCTCCCCTCCCCCCACACACACATACACACATCCCCCACCATCCATCCACGCTTAGCTATGTTGGTCATTATATCTCGCTATGTCCCAATGATCTGGAGTCTCCTGACTGCAGGTACCCACATAAATACACGTGCCCGTGCGCACCCCTTCCACCCATAGATATGTCGCGTCGCACCATGCAAAGAGGTTGACCGTTCACCCCATTGATATTTTGTTCTCGAAAGGCAGCTCTCGGAAACGGATTAATGCTGATCCCCTGAAAGAAGCGCCCTGTTTAAATGTACACGTGCATAGTGCATATTAACTGGGATAACTGGGACAAAGGATACGTCAGGCCAAGGTTACTTTACTAATAACGTCAGGCTGCCAATGTTCAACTCGCTCCTCGACGTATCGGCGTACGTCAGATTGACGTTGACGTATACGTTTTGACGTATGGCGTGTCCGGTGTGAACTCTGCTAACTGTCTGCCAGCCAAGCCGTCGGGTTTGATGGCCTGCCCATAGCAGCCGTGCGGAAGTGTTTTGCAGTAATTGGACCTCATGTATTGCACTTGGTGAATTCCTCGATCAGTACGCGTGTTTTTCCTTCGGCTTGGAAAGAGGCGTGTGTGGTGCCGCTATTCAAATCTGGATCTTGTGAGGAAGCCAATAGTTTCAGGCCAATCTCTATATTACCAGTCTTGTCAAAAATTTGCGAGAAGGTCGTTTGCCGTCAGGTTACTGAATATTTGATTAGTAATAATATTCTGGCTTCCACACAATATGCCTACCGCAAATGTCACTCCACGGAAGATGCCCTCATCGATGTCGTTGACTGGATGGTATGCAGGATGAATGAGGGGCACATCGTCGCGGCCACATCAGTGGATCTGAGCCGTGCCTTCGATAGCGTTGACCATATACTCATGCTTGCTAAACTTGCATGGTACGGCATTGACAGTTCCTGGTTCGCGAGCTACCTTGGCGAGCGTCGGCAGATGGTGAGAGGCGGTAACCTTTCCTTATCTCTGACCCATGGCGTTCCTCAAGGTTCCTTAACAGGCCCGGTCCTCTTTAGCATTTTCACAAACGACCTTGCATCCTCTCTGCCTCACGGACGCTTAGTATCCTGTGCCGATGATACCTCCTTATTAGACTCCTCTCCTCCAGACCAGTTCAGCGCTCTGAAATCTCGCCAGGAGGAGACACTGAGGTCTATCCAATCCTACTTTAAATATAACTCCTTAAAAATGAATCCTACCAAAACAACTCTTCTTCTTGTCGGCACATCCCAGTCTCTAAAAAACACCAGTTCCTTCTCAATCAACATATCCGGTCACGTCCTGGTCCCCTCCCCGTCCGTGAAGTTGCTCGGAATGGTTTTTGACAATAAATTATCCTGGGAGGAGCATATATCAAATGTGGTAAAAAAGTGCAACTCCATTCTTCTTTCACTTTACAAAATTCGTCACCACCTCACACCAGAGACCCGCAAGATCCTTATTCATGCTCACGTGTTTCCCCACATCATCTACTTACTGTCTCTCAATCTGGGGCGGAGCTGCAACCTGTCACTTGCACAGAATTCAAAAACTAATACATTTTGCGGCTCGGATAGT
Source organism: Chirona hameri (assembly GCA_036785665.1). NCBI lineage: Eukaryota > Metazoa > Arthropoda > Thecostraca > Balanomorpha > Balanidae > Chirona > Chirona hameri. The sequence goes on along the minus strand of JAXIVJ010005377.1, from coordinate 36,278 downwards.
GACAGGTGCTCGAAAATTTGACCACATCTCGCCTATTTTAGATCAACTTGGCTGGCGCAAAATTGACGACCTGGTCAAACATCGTGACTGCATCAAAGTCTTCAAGGCTTTGAATGATGCAAACACTCCGAAAGCTGTCCAGTCGTTATTTGTCCGACGTTCGGCCGTGTCGCAGCGAGTTACTCGCGCAACAGTCAGTGGCGAGTTACAGCTTCCTCCGTTTCGGCTTTCCTTGGCTCGCAGTACTTTTTCATACCGTGCATCTTAGTCCTGGAACAACCTGCCGGCAGCCGCCTCGGCTGCTCGTACGCTACCAGATCTTCTCGCCGCTATACCAAATCATCTGTGATTTGACATCTCATCTTTGGTGCAAAGATGGTTTAGCATTTGTATTTGCATCTGTATTAACATTTATGCGTCTGATTTAGGCATATGTACTAGCGCCTTCCCGAGTATGTGACGGGAGAAGTCTCTAGCGTCCTTGACCGATGTATGTGTAATGTGTATGTGTATGCCTCTATGTACTCATCTTGACGGTGTTTTTGAAACAGATCAAACACTAAACCACAACGTGGAATGATTCGCCAATATATGAACTGTGTCCCCGGCTTCAAGGCTTTGAATGATGCAAACACTCCGAAAGCTGTCCAGTCGTTATTTGTGCGTTTCATATAATATATGAAACGCACCCGGCGGGGACAGCGGGCATTATCAAGGCCATAGAGACTAGGTAGACCCGTCCGGGGTAGGCAGCGAAATGCGTGATGTCACGGGCACGTGACGTCACACGCTCCCTATTCAAATAGTGTTAAATCGGCCTACTTTCACGTCCTACCATTTGCATACCTTAGGTGCCAGAGGGATCAATTGAGCACTAAATGATAGATTGAAATGTCCTCTACAGCTCGCTTTTGGGACATTTTCTCCTAAATTGCAAGGGTGATCCGCTAGAGTCTAGCGGATCACCCTTGCAATTTAGGAGAAAATTAAATTAATGCTGATCCCCTGATCTAGCGGCTAGACGATGTCAAAGCGAGGCATGCAACCGAGCGAGGTACATGCCCATATAAGGCAATGTTTGTTTTTGCTTCGGCTTGGAAAGAGGCGTGTGTGGTGCCGCTATTCAAATCTGGATCTCGTGAGGAAGCCAATAGTTTCAGGCCAATCTCTATATTACCAGTCTTGTCAAAAATTTGCGAGAAGGTCGTTTGCCGTCAGGTTACTGAATATCTGATTAGTAATAATATTCTGGCTTCCACACAATATGCCTACCGCAAATGTCACTCCACGGAAGATGCCCTCATCGATGTCGTTGACTGGATGGTATGCAGGATGAATGAGGGGCACATTTAGGGACGATGTTTGTTTCCATATAGTTTGGATTTTGGCCACGGGGAACTGTCGCCGGATGCTGTTTTTGATTGAAGTGCGAATTTTGTATTATTTCACCTGGTTGTTGATGAAGTAAGGTGACTTGAGGATACTTTGTAGTAGTATCTATCAGGTGAAAGTATTTTTACATCTGAATTACACTTGTTTCACCTACAATTATGTTGAAGATCGTTGAGTGGCGAATGCGCCACCGTAAATAAACATGGCGGCCGCGCCGGTCGAATGCGTAATTCTTTTGGTAGACCGAGAAGTGTCACGAGACGGTCTACGAAAAGAAATACGCTTCTCCCGATTCGGCCACCCCATTGGTGGAAATCGAGCTGGAAAGTGACGCCATGGAACAGGGTGGACACGTTACGGAGATAGCCATGACACCCCCTGGGGCATTATGTGTTCTGTCATGGCCGCGTGTGGCTGTTGTTGAGCGTTCGCTCATGTTCAAATATAACCGCTCTCACTGCTACGTCGCAAGTTCTATCACTTACTGGCGTGGTGGCAGCGCCGTACCCACGTTTCAAAACCGCGACTAAACTTCCATATAGTTCAGTGAGCCTTGTTGTATTAACATTGAAGGCGGTTTATTTTTTTTACATGGCGCCTCGCGCGCCGAAGCAGTGGCCGCTGACGACGACAGAGACACTGACATCTTTCGACAATTGGAGGCAAAACCTGGAATACACTCTCTCGCTGGATCCAATCTTCAACATGTTCCTGCAGCCAGGTATGACCTGGGCCAAGAAAGCCGCCAGTTGCCCAACCCGGGGCTTCATCGACGACCCGGAATCTGTGGCGGCGTCTGCGCGTGACGGCTGAGCAGCGCGCCGCCCAGCTTGAGCTGATGTTGGGACAAATCGCCAATTTTTGTCCTATCATATCTAGAAACTCCATCACCAAGAACTCTACATCACTAGCCCAGATTTGGCAATCCATATTTCTGCACTACGGATGTCAATCATATGGGGCCCACCTCCTTGACTTCGCCTCCATCCGCCTGGAGCAAGATGAGCGCCCGAAGACCTGTATCAGAGGCTTATGGCATTCATGGACGACAGCCTGCTGCGGTCAGATGGGGGCATATCTCACCACGGTGTACTGCCCTTATGTGACGAGGACATGTCGCCCTCACTCGAGAATTACGTCACGCTCCATTGGTTGAGTCTTCTGCACGCAAACCTGTGGCGCTTGTCAAGCAGCGCTATGGTCCTGAGCTCCGAAACCGCACTCTGGCCTCTCTAAAGCCGGAGATCAGCCAGTCTCTGAGCTCGCTGATGGCCGAACTGCAGACGGCCGAAGATGCACGAGTGTTGCGTACCGCCGCGGCCGGCTTCGGCCGCGCGACCCCCCGTGACGTCACAGCGGCGGCCGCCGCCCGGTAGCCGCCGCCGCCGCCGCCGCCGCCCGCCGCCCGCCGCCCGGCCGCCCGGCCGCCGCCAGCGGTGGCCACCGGCCGCAGCGCCCGGCCCGCTCCAGCGCTCTCTGCAAGGCGGCCGGCTGGCCTGGCAGTGTGACGCACTACCTCAGCCGGTGCCGGTTCCTGCCGGAGGCGGACCGCCGGTTTCTGACCGACATTCGCCTCATCTCCGGCTGCGACGACGAGATCGACGAGGCTGACGGCGACTCTCCGGCATCTGCAGCCCCAGCCAGGGTTGTGCTCGACTCAGATTTTTTAGACTGACTCGACTCTGACTCATTTTCGAACGGACTCTTGACTCAACTCTGACTCAAGAGGGAGGAATTTGTTGTTTTGAGTCGACTCAACTTTGACTCATTTACTGTTGCCCCTGACTCAACTCTGACTCAAGCGGGGGATAATTTTGTTTGAGTCGACTCAACTTTGACTCATTGACTCCTGACTCAACTCTGACTAAGACTTGTCAATGATTCAATGTGAATCGACTACTTTTGATTGAATCATTCTTATTTCAAATGAATGACTCATGAATCGATTCACCTCATGCGCAAACCTGTTGGGAGTCACTGATTGAATCATTCATACAGAGAACATAGGCTGATTGAATCATTCATTGCTCAAAGAATCATTCTTTTTTGGTCGAACAGCATAAACTGTCCACAAAATATGCCAGCGGCCCAGCATTCATCTGTGCCCTGTGGAAAAACCAGGCACTTAATGGCCAATTATATGAGCTCTGTGCCAAGCTAAGTAGCTGTTGGATAGCTCTGTTGCTTTGTGTATTTTTTGAGCAACCACATTATATTTAGATATAAGGATTAGATATTTAGTTTTGTGGATCGTTTAAGTATTATTTTTAAGCATTCATAGTTAGCTGTTACCTCTTACTTGCTTTTTAAAGGACTTTTCATTCTAGCTTGTGTGCGCCAAAATTGTCTTAGTCTTATTTTTGTGTTATTAGTTGCAGGGTTGGATAAGTAGATATTTTAGAAAATTAGGGATAATTAAGGTGTATTTAGTATTCAGTTTATTTAAGGATTAGATATTTAGTCTAGTATTAGGTGCACTCATAGCTGATTTGTGTTACTAGCTTTACCTAGATCTAGTTAAGGTTTAGAAGAAGAAAAAACAAACAAAAAACAAAACAAAAAAAGTTAAGTTAAGTTAGTAAAGTATTGAAAAGTGCATAGTACCTAAGTTATATACCTAAGTTACTAGTGTATTCAAATGAGCATGACTAGGATGCAGGCGAAGGTAGCAGAGCTAGAGGCCCTCCAGGCTAGAGTAGCGGAGCTTGAGGCGCAGTTAAGTAAGTGTAGGTGTAGAGATGAGCCGCAAGAGGGTGTAGCTCCTGACCAAGGAACGTATGCGCAGATTGTGGTTAGGGGGTCAGAAAAGGAGCCTACAGGATCAGGGACCAGTGGTAGTTCTGATAGGGGCATAAGGGAGGAAAGGTGGATATAAGGCAAAGGTGGATAGTGCGGCTGGGGTTTGGAAGTGTGTTGGAGGGTCACGTTTCTGGAGACCCAACATTGTGGAAAGTAATGCTAGGGCCACAGACAGTAAGGATGAGGAGGGGTGCTGGGTAATGGAGGGTGGTAGCAGAATCTGGAGGAGGAAGAGGGAAGGGGATCAGGAGGGATGGACAAAAGTTCAGGGTAGAGTCAGGCAGTACAGCCCCAGGGAACATCAGCAGGTTACACTAGCAAATAGGTTCAGTGCGTTAGAGTCAGCAGCTGAAAGTGACAAGGTACAGATTCAGCATTTAGTGGTTGGGGACTCAAGGGTAAGGCCCTTAAGGCGAACATTCTGTGGGAAGAGGGACAAATGTATAGTTAAACCGGGGGCAAAAGTAGTTGATATGGGCCCTGTCATTGAGGCAGAACTGGGTAGGAGTAGCCCGGAGACAGTTATAATACAGGTGGGGGTGAACAACATAGGACCTAGACAGAGTGTGAGAATAGTAGCGGAGTACCGGAGCCTGCTGCAGAGGTTGAAGGAGTCCAGGAAACCAGTCATTGTGACTGGCATCCTCCCTCGCTGTGGAGCCAGTGAGGAGTGGTACTCGAGAGCTCTGTCTGTGAACAGCTCAGTTCAGAACTTATGTTCAGCTATGGGGCTTAGTTATGTAGACTTATGGGATCAGTTCTATGAGTGGCATAGGTACTATATGAAGGATGGGCTTCACTTATCGGATGAGGGGGCAAGGGCTTTGGGAGATGCCTACAGAAGTGTCATTCAGGGAAACTAGGTAGGAGGGGGGGTTCAGGGACGCTAGTACTAGGGCATCAAGAAGTAAACATTGGTAGAAGTTCATGTCAGAATAGGACAGTAGATCATAATTCCCTCAGAATTAGTAGAGTCAGCTCAAAGTATAAGATCACATGTGTGTTGCTGAATGCCCAAAGTATTAGGTCTAAATTTGATGAGTTTGAGTGTTATGTTGCCCTTGAAAAGCCTGATATCATTTGTGTAACCGAGACATGGGTTAGTGAGGGGTATAATAGGGATAGGCTACAGGATTTCGAGTTACAAGGGTATAACATGTTCTCATACTGCAGAGAATCACGGCAGGGAGGCGGAGTGTTTGTATATGTAAATAGCTTGTACTGCACTACTAGAGTTGATGATTCTAGTAAAGTAAAAGAAGTAGAATCAATCTGGCTTGACATTAAAATTGGTACAGGAAACAGAGGAAGGTTGAGGATAGGTGCATTTTACAGACCAGGGAATCTTCCAAGGAACTCCCAAGCTGAAACAGACCAAGATATTTGTGAGGAAATACGTAGGAACTTTCGGGCTCAGTGTCTTATTATGGGAGATTTTAACTTAAGAGGATACGAAAGTATAGCAGAGGAAACAAATGAGTGTAGGTTGTATAGGCAAATCTTTGAAGAGGAGCTTTTCATGCATCAGTTTGTAACAGAGCCAACCAGACATTGCTCCATTCTAGACCTTGTATTCTCAGACAACAGTGATCTAGTTAGTGACATAAGTATTTGTGCAGGTCTAGGAACCAGTGATCACAATATGGTTAAATTCAATATCTCATCAGAAATGAGGCCCAAAGATAACCTTATTATGGTTCCAAACTTCAGCCGGGCTGATTTTGATGGTATTAGAAATGACCTCGCACAGGTAAAATGGAACGTTGAGTTGCCAGGTTTAGATGCATGTGAGGCCTGGAATGTTTTCAAAGCTAGATTAAGCCAAATTCAAAATCGGCATATACCCCTCAGGCACAAACGTAACAGAACCAAGGGCAATCCAGTTTGGCTTACCCCAGAAGTAAGGAGTGCTATACAAGCTAAAAGAAGTACATTTGGCATTTTGAAGGGATCTTCACTAGATATAAATCAGAAGGCCTACCAGAATGCAAGAAATTCAGTTAAGAAAAAGGTCAGAGCAGCTAAAAGGGCAAAGGAACTTGATTTAGCTAGACATTGTAATGCAGATAGTAAGAAGTTCTTCAGTTTTTATAAGTTAAGTACAGTTTCCAAAAATATAGGTCCATTTAAGGTAGATGATGTGTTAGTTAGCAAGGACAGTGAAATGGTTGAAGTGCTTAATGATCAGTTTCAATCTGTCTTTACTATCGAGGACCAGAGTAGTATTGCAGCACTTCAGCCTGAGCTAGAGACAGAGGAGACTATAGGAGAGCTAGGTGGCATAAGTAGTGAACTTGTTCTAGAATATCTAAAGAAAGTAAGGCCTAACAAGGCAGAAGGACCTGATGAAATCCATGCTAGACTTTTAAGAGAATCTGAAAGGGAGTTGTCGGTTCCATTAGCCATAATATTTTCTAAATCACTTGCAGATAGTAAAATTCCACTTGATTGGAAAAGAGCAAATGTTGTTCCTATTCATAAAAAGGGAGATAGAAGTAAAGAGGAAAACTATAGACCAGTTAGTCTGACCTCATTAGTCTGCAAGGTGCTTGAATCAATCATCAAAGATAAGATTGTTGAATTCTTGGAGCAAAATGAACTCATCAAAGATACACAGCATGGCTTTAGGAAGGGCCGTTCTTGTTTAACTAATCTTCTGGAGTTTTTGGATGTTGCAACAGATAGCGTTGATCAGGGTAAACAGCTAGATGTAGCTTTTCTTGATTTCAGTAAAGCATTTGACAAAGTCCCCCATACAAGACTGGGGTTGCAACTTAAAATTCATGGGATCAGGGGCAAGATTCTGGATTGGATAGAAACGTGGCTTTCAGGACGCCAGCAAAGGGTTATATTGAATGGGTGTCAATCACAATGGAAGGAGGTTCTCAGTGGGGTTCCACAGGGCTCAGTCCTGGGCCCATTGCTTTTTATAATATTTGTGAATGCAATTGAGAACAGTATAGACAGCAAAGTCTTGAAATTTGCAGACGATCTAAAAGTTGTCAGGATTATTAGAGGAAAACATGATCAGGATGTTTTTCAATCAGATCTGGACAAGCTAGTTGAGTGGTCTGAAGCATGGCAGATGAAATTCAATTTGAGTAAATGTAAGATTATGCACGCTGGACGGGTTAGCAGTAAACATAGGTATGAAATGGGTGGGCAGAAAATGGAGCAGATTGAAAAGGAAAGAGATTTAGGTGTCGTGGTAAACAATAGACTATCAGCGTCAGACCAGGTTGTAGAAGCTAGGAAAAAGGCACTTAGAATGCTAGGGGCCATTAACAGAAATGTTTCCTACAAGAGTGAAAAGGTAATAACAAAACTGTATTGTGCATACGTTAGACCACATTTGGAGTATTGTGTACAAGCCTGGTCTCCAACATATGAGAAAGATTGCTGGTTGTTAGAAAGAGTTCAAAAAAGGGCAACAAAAATGATTAATTGTCTTGGTAGTTTACCTTATGAAGATAGATTAAGGAAATTGGGTATGTTTTCACTTAGATATAGAAGGATAAGAGGAGATCTAATTGAAGTCTTCAAATTTGTAAATAGTCAGCATTCTGGATATTTAAAGGGTATGTTTGAGTTCAATAGGGAAAATCGAGGTAGAGGTCATCAGCATAAACTCATTATGAAACAAAGTAGGACTAGGCTACGACAGTCATTTTTCAGTAGAAGGGTTGTAGGACATTGGAATATGCTACCAGGGGATGTCGCTGATGCAGTGACACTTGCTTCCTTCAAAATTAGATTAGATAAATACTTTACAGAGAAGGGATTAGTTCATAAATACTCGTGGGATTAGCCTTCTTTTATGCAGGTAGAGTAAGGTGATTTGAAGGGGCGAGACTGGTGGAGGGGGGGGGGGGATGGGGGGGGGGGGGTGCAACCTCGGATGGGCCCAAGAGGCTCTTTGTTGCACTTTTCTTTTATGTCTTTTATGTCTTTATGTCCTGAGCTGTAGCCTGTAATTCATCTATGCGTAAAGAAAGCGAGGCTTTGTGTCCAACTCCAGTGGGCACAAAGCCCTGTTCAATCAGCCCTAACTAGGTGAATGCCTTGGAACTGGTAGGGTTAAGGGTAGGTACCTAAATACTTAGAAAAGGTAACTAACTCATACGTTGGTTCATAAACCACACAGTACACGCACACCTTTTTCACACGAAAAATTATCAAAAGGTACCCACCTTTTCCTAATTTCTAGGCTATATACCATATCAAAAACTAAATAATAAACAAACATTTGCATAACATCCGCATGTCCCAAATATCACTGTCGCATCGGCGCCGCTTTATTCCACATCATGCTTTATACAAAATAATACCTAATGCAAAATCAAAATAAATGTTCTATTCGCTTAAAAAAGTGAAACGTAAAGTCATTAATGCTTTTGGAGCTTGGAATTTGCAATTATAATAAATATTATAAATATAATTTTATAATCAAAATAAACAACACGCGTGTCCAATTGGCTCACATTCACATTCACATTCGGAAATACATTCGCGGACTATTTGGATTGGCTTCAAAATTGGTACACAGATAGATCACGACCTAGTCATCATTCTGGTAAAATCTTAGAGTCGCACATTCAAAATCAAAGGAGTTAGAGCAGGTCAGATAGGTTTAAGGTCAAACAGCGGACTATTCCGATTTGCATGCAAATTAGCACACTGGTAGAACATAACCTCCTTATCACGCTCATGGCATATTAGAGTCGCACATTTAAAATCAAAGGATTTAGAGCAGGTCATATGTTTAAGGTCAAACAGCAGACTATTCTGATGTGCATGAAAATTGGCACACATGTAGAGCATGGCCTCCCTATCACGCTCATAAAATCTCAGAGTCGCACATTCAAAATCAAAGGAGTTAGACAAAGGAATCGACACTTCTCTTTAATGTTGAGTGATTTAATCAATATTGAATCATTCATTATGGTAATGTTGAGTGATTGAATCATGATTGAATCATTCATTATGGTAATGTTGAGTGATTGAATCATGATTGAATCATTCATTATGGTCCGTGAATCACTGTGAATCGACTCATGACAAATATGAATCATTGACAAGTCTGCTCTGACTCATGCGAAAGTTTCTTGAGTCGACTCATTTTTGACTCATGTTCAACGGACTTCACGACTTTGATTCAAATGTAGGTATTTGACTTGCAAAAAGTCATTGGAATATTATACGTAAATACTTGTAATTGTATTTACACTGGATGAAGGCACATGAATATTGCATTATCATAAATATCTACTGCATCGACCTGCAATGTAAGGCATATTAAAATATACAATAGGAATAATGGTAATAATAAAATAAAAGGTATGGTTCGTAAAAACATTGAAGACAAATTGGTATTTACCTTGTATGTGTTCGCAGGGGTCATGGGATGTTTTAGTTCAAGTTAGATCGATTGTCAGTGACAGGGGTTCAAGCTTAAAGGAAATAGTTCACCTTGGAAATTTTTTACCCAACACGATTTGATTATATTTTTTAATTCAATTTCTTTTTATATTGTCAAAAATGGCCTTATATCGCGCCGATTCAGGACAGAAGGCCGTACATTTGTATTGTTTATCAAAACGATATGCATACTCTCTGAGTCAGAGTCCTGACGTCACGCGAATGTAAAAAATGGTTCAGCCAATCAGATTCGAAAGTAGTCGCGTAAAGATAGACTCGCATTGGAGATGTGCCAACCGGCGGCCGGCGATTCGATTGCTAGCACCAGCTGCAAGCTGATTGGCTGATGGTATAGCCTCTGCCCGGGCTAGAACCAGTACAACATTATTTCGCCAGCACCGCATTCCTTCACCAAAAACTCAAATATATTTGTCTGGAGAGTCTTTTCAGTCAAGAAAACTTGCAGATAGGGGTTTCCCAACACGGGTTACAAAACTGCTATCTCAGTTTAAAACTAATGTTGAAGGTGAACTATTTCCTTTAAATATATTATCTGGGTACGTGCGTAAGTATTTCACTTGCAGCAACTTCCACATCATTGTGGCTATTACAGTGCTGTCGCAATGAGTGATATAATATAAATTCAAACTTAAAAATGATCCTACGACATAACAGAATGAGCGACAATATAAAGACAGAACAGTTGTTAAAATATCAGGCCGAAATTATAAACATATGACAATAGTAAGAAATCACGGCTCGGTTCTCGTCAGCCACAGGCGCCAAGCTCAACAAGCCGTGATAACTTAAGAAATACAATTAAGTAAACAAATTAGGATGGTGGGGATGAGTGACGATGCCTTCGTGGTTCGGAAATCGTTTCGGCTTCAACGTTGGCATTTTCCATCCCGGATTTAAATTTGAGTTGCTCTTGAAATGGAACCACGTGCGTTTCGAAAAGACATTCAGAAATCAACTTCATTTCTCGCTTAGCTCTTGTGAGAAGCAGCTGGAAAATTCTGATTCTTCCGAAAATGAGCATATCTTGGACACCAAATATCGCTGCATTTCCGGTTGTCGCTGCATTTAAGCTCCCAAAAATATCTTAACCGGATGTCTTCTTCATTCTTAACCCTCGCCCTACGGGGGGGGGGCTGAAGATGGTTTTTAGCCTTCTTTAATTTGCTGCAGATGGAGCGTAGGTTGAATGCGCCAATCCTTATTCTGTAGGTTTGTAGGTCAACCATCTTAATGTCAAGTACCCAACCAGCAGACTCCTCGCGACAGTCGGCGAAAAATCGAGTACGTTTTGCTGAATCTTCAGGCTATGTTTTAAAAAAAACATATTTATTTTTTGGCAAATTTACTCAATGATTTAGAGCTAAGTAAATGTCGTGATCATTTCTCACTTGCAAGTTTAATTATCGGCGCTCTTTTATGAAGACGTAGATATACGTTTTAACCTATAAATCATTAGGGATTTAAAGTTACAGCTAAAAACAATAGAACACTTCTCCATACGTCCGACAGTTTTACAAACTCCTAGTATGCTGAAATAAAAATAAGTATGCTGAAATAGCATCAGTTGGCTTTAATTATTGGTTTAAGTTGGTCATTATTTTGATGCTATGTGATACAGTGTAAATCATGTTGATAAGGTTATTATTAGGTTATATATACTGCAGTTATCATGTCTATGTATGCATTTAATATTGTATTGCTTCATTTAAGATAAGGAGCAGTCAGCAGAGTAAGTGATGTAGTGAACTACCCTTTAAGTTATTTGTGAAATATAAAATTGATTTATTATCAACTAATTATTATAAAGTGGGTTTGCAAAGCATCCAAACTCACACTCTCACACTCTATAACATTGTTTGGACGCCTTTATGTAGTTGCTAGGATTTGTTTTTCTCGTCAGATGTGACTGACTCGTAAGAGGATGAGTCGACTCAACATTGACTTGAGCGGCATCCAGGCGACTCAACTTTGACTCAAGCGACATCCATGTGACTCAACTCTGACTCAACTCAACCCCTCTATTTTTCTTAAGTGACTCGACTCTGACTCAAGTTGAGCCCCTATTTTTCTTAAGCGACTCAACTCTGACTCAAGTTGAGTTGAGTCAGTTTTGAGTCAAATTTGACTCACCGACTCTGAGTCAAGCACAACCCTGGCCCCAGCCGATATGCAGGAGCACGTATGTAGCGAGCCCTGTGACCCCGCGCGTGGTGTCCAGAGTCCCACGGACGCTACTGGCAACATCCAGCTGCCTCCAGCGCTGGTAATGGAAGCCCAGCTGCCCGCCGTCATCGCGTGGGTCTTCGGTGACCTGACAGCGCAGCACGCAGATCGCCAGCACATGACGTCGAGAGCCGTACTGGCGCCGACCAACGCCACGGTCGACTGGATAAATGACGCTGTCACCGACGTATACCCGGGACCAGCAGGGGAGTACCTGAGCGCCGACAGCACCGTGGCAGACGCGCAGGCACTGCCGGTTCCGCAGGAATATCTCAACAGTGAGCGTGCCGGGCTTCCCGCCGCACCGACTGCGGCTCAAGACCGGCATGCCCGTGCTCCTACTGCGGAACATCAGCGCCTCTGAAGGGCTGTGCAACGGCACGCGGCTCCTGGTCGTTGCCGTGCACGGCGGTCGACTGTTGGAGGCGAACGTCGCCTGTGGCAGCGAGACAGGTCGCCGGGTCCTCATCCCGAGGCTGACACTAAAACCGCCAGAAAACCTCTTCCCTTTCGAGTGGGAGAGGCGTCAGTTCCCTGTGCGACCTGCCTTCGCAATGACAATCAACAAATCCCAGGGTCAAACCATGCAGAGGGTGGCAGTGTACCTACAGGAGCCCATCTTCGGCCATGGACAACTGTACGTGGCGGCGTCGAGGGTCGGCAGAGCGTGCGACCTGCGGTTTGTGCTACCTCGTGACAGCGGCGGCCGAACGAGGAACGTCGTGTTCGCTGACGCCCTCTGAGCAGCGCTGAACAACCGACTGTTCGACAGTTTCTCTCCCCTCAGGCATCGGTGTTGTTTTGCACTACCTTCAGGGGTCTCTTTCCTGAAAAGAGATGCAATTCGATGCGGCCGCCTCCACGTGGCGAATTGCGGATTGCGCTAAGAGCCACACAAAGCCAAAGTGAGTCGCATATGTGGAATAGATCCGATATTTCAGAAAAGCATATCGCTTATTGCCGATACAGGACGTCAACGTTAATAATTTACGGCTTAGTCTCTCAGGCTATCTCCCCGTACCAAACAAATAATACAGAATGCAAGGAAGTACATTTCAAATCGCTCAATAGGTACATACATACCAAGTTGCAGAGCTCACCGTTATGAGTCATCAATAGTGAAACACTGAGAGATCTGTATGGCCATAGAGCTCTTCCATTATTCTTTTAACTTTTTTCGTAATCGCCATCACCAAGACTTTATCAAATACAACGAAGGTTGCTTGTGTTTAGATTTTGTAGTATGGTCAGGTCTTTCAGCTGTAGCAGTTAAACAATGTCAACCAGCAAAAGCTGTCAACCGAGAAAACAAAGCTTCCAGCTCTACACTGTCACGTTGGACATATTGCGCATCGCGCAATGCAGGCCATCTAGTTCTTCTTATTAAAATCAAAACGTTCGGATGTATGGATGGATGTGACGTCCGTTCCCTTTAGCTGCTCGGCAACGGCGAGAGCTGCAGTGACGATTTTGTCACACGAAATCAGACCTCTTTTCGAGGCTTTTCAAAGGCACGAGCTCTCGGCTTACTTAGTTGGCTGGCAATTCCGAGCGTTTCAAGTGAGGAGCTCCGATATTTGAGATTCGAAAAACGCACTTGGCATCAGTAAGGCACGTGCATTGCATATCCATCGATCAGCAAAAATAAAGTTTTCACCTATAGGAAATGAAATGGTTATGACAACCGGACATCAGTTATAAGGTTTGTGCAATTACAAGGAGATAGAACAGAGACCTGGTTTCAAAAAGAGATGCGTCAACTATAATGGACCGAGATACGGGAACATGATACGGAATAAGGGAACGATATATGTGAATGTGATACGGGGGAACGGGATACGGGGATGAGATACGGAGACGGGATACGGGAACGGGAACAGGATACGGGAACGGGATATGGGATACGTGAACGGGATACGGGAAATGGGATATGGGATGCGGCATGCGGGATGCAGGGAACAATACGGGATTGCGCATCGCGCAATACAGGCCATGTAGTTCATCTTATTAAAATCAGAACGTTCGGATGTATGGATGGATGTGACGTCCGTTCCCTTTGGCGGGCCGCTGCTCGGCAATGGCGAGAGCTGCGGTGACGATTTTTTAACACCAAATAAAACCCGTGCAACCATTGTCTGTGTTAAAATTTGGAGCGCGTGCGACGTCTGTTGCGCTCGTGAGGGGCGCATCTTTGCGCTCTTCGGGCTGCGGCCGCTGCCGTCAGAGCCGGCACGAGCTCTCGGCTCACGTTGTTGGCTGGCAATTCCGAGCGTTTCAAGTGAGGAGCTCCGATATTTGATATTCGAAAAACGCACTTGGCATCAATAAGGCACGGACGATCAGCAAAAATAAAGCTTTAATCCATGGGAGATGAAATGGTTATGAAAACCTGACATCAGTTATAGGTGTGTGAAATTACAGAGAGATGGAACAGAGACAGCCCTGGTTTCAGGGAAAGATGCGTCAATTTTAATGGACCGGGATACGGAAACATGATACGGGAGAAGAGAACGATATATGTGGATGTGATACGGGAACGGGATACGGGAACAGGATACGGAACGGGATACGGTACGGGATACGGGAACGAGAAACGGGAACGAGATACGGGAACGGGACCGGGATACGGTTACGGGAACGGGATTTATGCAAAACGTTTTGGAAAAAATGTCCTCGTGTTCTTTGGTGACCTCGGGGGCCTAAACTATTGACCTGAGCTTAAATTTTAGTAACATGTGGCGATTTTAATTTGCATGAGTTTCGATTGCTTTTTTTCCGTTTGTTACTAGCTCTCATAGTTCCCGAGATATGCTGGGGTGTCTAGAGCAAAGCCCTTCACTTGGAAAGTGTGACCTATGATGACCTCTGGTGACCTCAATATTGACCTGAGCCAAATAATACCCTAATTAACTTCGAATGGCCTTGTAAAGTGCTTTCGAACACCGTTTTCTGCGTCTCTCTAGCCTTTTGAGTGTTTGCGTTAGAATGGGGATCCCAATGGGATTTTGCACGCTGATCATGCCGGCTAGCAAAAGTCACGTACCGTTGACGTCACGACCAATCAGAGGCTGGTATTGGATGGGACCCTCCCGCGTAATGTTGAAGGTGTTGGAGTGACCAGCCCCCCTGACATAACCCAGCAAAATTCCTACAGCATACAGGGTGAAAATTGCATTGCACGCGGCACTGGCCGCATCCGCGGTTCGAATCGCATCCCGTTTCTTCGCGCCGATGCGCCCCGAGCCAAATAGCGCGCGCCTCTCAGCTGTTGTGTGGCCTTGCAAAATCGCAATGTCCCAATCGGTAATTAGCCGCACCCCTGACTGACGGGCGCCGGTGCCGCGTAAATACATCGGACAACTAATTTACGCCAGGCGCTTGCTGCGCTGCGGCACTACCGGGGGGGGGGGGGGGGGATGGGGGAGGGATTCGGGGTCTCGTAGACAGCTGACGTTCGTTTTCCGGGTGTGGCAGGGAACAATTGTTATAACAATCGAACCTGACCTAACCTTTACAGTAATCACGGGGTGGGAGTGGAATCTGCCCCCTGCCGGATTTTCTCTATAACTCAAAAATCATAATAGATATCGACATGAAGCTTACAGTACCTTATGCTGCATCAACTACACGTCTTCCTATACAATTTCTCTGAAATTGATTTAGTTCTTTGGGAGATAATGACGTTTTAATGCCACAGCGCAGCGAGCGCCTGGCGTAAATCAGTTGTCCGATGTATATACGCGCCGGTGCCGGCCGGCCTGCGTCTTTTTTTGTTTTGTTAGACCAAGACGTGCCACATCCACGTACCTTCATACTTAGGGAGCCATAAGTCAGTCAAAATTATAGATATTGCTTTGAAATTCGGTTTAGGCATCGTCCATACTTGGTTCTCCAATATGTATTCCGGTTTTTGAATATTGTTTCAAAATTTTGATTTTGTGGACATTAAAAGGAAAGTTTTCATCACAAAATCAAAATTTTCAAATATATTCAAAAACCGGACGATCTAATGGAGAACCAAGTATGGACGATGCCCACACCGAATTTCAAAGCAATGTCTATATCCTTGACTGACATGTCGGATGTGACACTTCTTGGGAGCCTTAAGTCAGTCAAAAATATAGATATTGCTTTGAAACTCGGTGTGGGCATCGTCCATACTTGGTTCTCCAATATATCTTCCGGTTTTTGAATAAAGTTGAAAATTGTGATTTTGTGATTTTTTTGTTGTAAAATCCACACAATCAGAATTTTCAAACAATATCACAAAACCGGAATACATATTGGAGAACCAAGTATGGACCAGGGGCGAGGCGAGGATTAGAAGGCGAGGGAGGATCGACCCCCCCCCCCCACACACACACACACACACACACTTTTGAGGGAAAAATTAACAATTTATCGTAAAAATTGTCTTTGCAGTGCAGTCAAAATCCAGCTATCTGGTGTCAAAAAATGGAAAATTTCGCGCCGCTTCGCGGCATGACATAAGTTTCGCAATTCCTTATACAAATTTGGAAAATGGGAAAAATAATTTAATTAAGTGTCTGGCGGAGGCTCTCCTTGGCAGGAATTGCTGGCCCCAGTGCCCATTCCCTTCATAAAATATTCACTTTTAAGTTTCAAGCAGGCTACATGTTTAGCTAGTTTGCCGAGTTCCGAAAAAAGGCGACGCGAACGCAAAGACGAGGAGATCGGCACCCGGAAACTGCTCCAGCGGTGCACAATTTGCTGGACCGAAGAACTAATAGTGGAAACAGGCCAGGACCATCTCATCAAGCCATCTCACTTCACGGTCTGGTTCCAATATGAACATTTCGTTTTCCAGGACGTAAAATTTACATTTTCACGCCGCTTCGCGGCGTCACATCGGTATGCATCGTCATGACGAAGCCATAGTCATCATCAACGGTTCTTCGTAACGCTGAATTGAATTAATAGCATTTTTAGCTTATTATCCGAGCTACAAGGCACAGCTCAGCGTCTATATTTCTGGGTTTTATCAGGCAAAACCGTAAAAATTTAGCGCCTTCGCGGCGCTAACTAACAAGTACATACCTACCTACTATAACATGAAAATCCACATAACAAATGCTGCAAAGGCTTAAATACACGTATCAAAATGGGGTACATTTTTCGTCATTTCAGCTGCCCCCAGACTCAAAAGCCGACCCCCACCTGCAGGGGCCCGGGAACAGGGGGGGGGGCAGCGGGGGCGCTTGCCCCCCCCCCCCCAACATCTGGACCGGGGGGGGGGCGCCCCCCCCCCCCCAACTTTGGCGAGCAGAAGTTTTCCTAAAAATGAGCTCTGATGAAGCTCTGATCATCAGGAAAAATTAACAATTTATCGTACAAATTCCCTTTGCAGTGCAGTCAATATCCAGCTATCTAGTGTCAAAAACTGGAAAATTTCGCGCCGCTTCGCGGCATGACACAAGTTTCGCAATTGCTTATACAAATTTGGAAAATGGTAAAAATAGTTTCATTAAGTGTCTGTCAGAGGCGGTTATTGCTGGCCCAAGGGCCCATTCTCTTAATAAAATATTCACTTTTAAGTTTCAAACAGGCTCAATGTTTAGTTACTTTGCCGAGTTCCGAAAAAGGCGACGCGAACGCAAAGACAAGGAGATCGGCACCCGGAAGCTGCTCCAGCAGTGCACAATTTGCTGGACCGAAGAGGTAATAGTGGAAACAGGCCAGGATCATCTTCCCAAGCCATCTCATCTCACGGTCTGGTACCAATATTAAAGGGCTTCAGGGGCCGGGAACAGGGGGCAGCGGGGACGCTTGCCCCCCCCCCCCAACATCTAGACCGGGGGGGGGGGGTGCGGCCCCAAACTTTGGCGAGCAGAAGTTTCCCTAAAAATGAGCTTTCAATTTTCTTCACAAAAAGTTATATAAAATATGAAAGCCTCCATATGTCACTTTCATTTTTTACTTTTATTTTATAGCATGTTATAAGTATTATTATTATATAGCTTTGCCTTTATAGTAGCATCGTATACCTTTCTTTTCCTTCCTTTTCCTTTTTCCACTAAATGTTCTATGAGATATAATGGAAAACTTTAGTAGCAGTACATTTGGGGGCAGTTGTCTGCTTGGCGCGTCGTCGTTAAAATGACTCACTGATGCAGTGGCGGATCTACGGTTGGGCAAAATGGGCAATTGCCCCCCCCCCCCCAACCGCCTGAAATCGGCGCAAAATTGACACATTTCCTGATGTAGAAGAAAATCGAAGGAACTTTTACCAAGGAAGGTTTGCTTTAAATCAGCTATCAATGCATAAGCAAGCGAAATCCGATGAGTTTTCAGAATTATGTGAGACTTTTTTTTGGAATTTTGCCCCCGCCCCCAAACTCCCGTTCTGGATCCGCTACTGCACGGACGGCGATAAACATCTGCTGATTTTTTTTATAAGTTTATCACACGTCAACGTTACGGATGTGATCAAACTGGCGTGCGGCCCTCTCCTGTCCTCGCTGTCTGCGGACGGGGCGGCAATCGCAAGCAATATTTATCGTAAATGTCGTAGGTTACCGTGATACGGCGATGAAGCGGTCGGTGCAGCCCACACTGGTGGGATTATTCAAGAAAGAAAAAACGTCAGGCGTCAGGTATGAGTATTTTATCAGACGACAGGCGGGTTTACAAAGGAAACAGGGGGTGGCATGACCACCACTTTTTCATATTTTTGTTTTTTATGTTAACCCGCGTCGTGCCGCGTCGTGCCATTTAGACCCCCCTAAGGGTGTTTCCCCCCCCCCCCTAAAGTTTTTCGAGGATAGCGAAAAAACGGCGGCGCGCCGTTTTTGCCGTTTCAAAAACGGCGCACGGCGCACAGCGCCAAAGTTTCAAAAACGGCACACGGCGCACAGCGCCGCCGTTTAAAAAAAACGGCGCACGGCGCACAGCGCCACCGTTTCAGCCGCTGTTTTTGGCACTCCTGTTCGGGCATCAATTATCCACATTGTGTGCAATTCTTGACCACGGGTCATCTCAGGTCAGGTCACGTGACCACACCTCCAAATAAGTTTGCGATCGTACCACAGCCACAGTTTTTGGCCGATCGGTTTCAAACTTACAGGATTTCATAAGGTCATAGGTACCTACAATTCGAATATCTAAGATTTTGAATATCGGTGACTTAAGTTCGCCGGTCGGATCAATTTCGTGACCTCCCATTATAAGTCAATGGGGAAATATTACAATTTTCCTATTCCGAGGATACGCATATCAGTCCAATTCATTCTGGATCATGTTATCATATGCTATTATTGATGATCCAGGTTCAATTTTTGTTCAGTGACCCCTACAGGGTCAGCCGAGGTCAGCTGAGGTCACCAACACTTTTTGTGTCAATAACTCTCGATAGAATGAATACAATGAAGTGAAACCGGCATAAATGTGTTTGTCTCGTCGAGACACGTTTCCCAATATGCAACATGACCTACTTGGGTCGCCACTTGACCTTGACCTGAGGTCAAAGTTCTAAGTTGATCTAAACTGGTCCAAATGAAAGTGATTCCAAACGCTTTGACGAGACGAACATGTCATCAAAATTATTACCGTGTCTTTATTAGGTAAACAGTTATTTGCGAACGTTTTGCCAAAAAATAGCCCTTTTGACATTTGATGACCTCTGGAGCTCAAACTATTATCCTGATATAAAAGTCGATGACTTGTTATGATTGAATATTTCAAGAGCTTTCGATTGTTTATTTTCGTTTGTTCCTAGCTATCATAGTTCCCGAGATATTTGGGGTTCCTGGAGCGATGCCCTAAAACTGGTAAATCTGACCTTTGATGACCTCTGGTGACCTCAATATTGACCTGAACCAAAAATGTAGAAATAGTTTCAAAGATATTTTTGATGAGCTTTCGAACCGTGTTTTCGGTTTTCCAATGAGGAAAATTTGACAACGAAAAGGTGCACCAAGATTAGGAGTGAGATGCCAAAACCAAATATTTGGTTTCGCCCCCCCCCCCAACTTTAAAATCGTTCCCGGGCCCCTGCCCACCTGTTGTCAGCTAAGATATGTTTTCTCTCCTTTACGTAACAATTCAAATTAGTAATGCGCTCAGTACAATGCCTACTGAGGGTCCTGGTCCTATCCAGCTCATCAAAAGTAGACGAAGAAAAATTGTTAAAAAGGGGGCCTCACAAAATAAAGTGGCCGAAATCCGTAGAGTTTTTCATATCCAGGGGTATTTTTTAGGGTGGGGGGCCTCTCCCAGGGGCTTTCCCCCCCCCCCCCCCCCCCCTTCTGAAGGTCTGGCTGCGCCCCTGGTATGGACGATGCCTGAACCAAATTGCAAAACAATATCTATATTTTGTACTGACTTATGGCTTCCTAAGTATGAAAGGTACTTGCATGTGGCACTTCTTGGTCTACCCAAAACAAAATTGCGGCCGGCCGGCCGGCCCAGCCCCCACCAGTAACAGTTGGCAGCACTCGGGCGTTTGGGCGTTACAAACCTACTACACCATAGGGTTCCCATGCTAAATCGATGATTTTCAGACAAAGCTGGCTCGTAAACTTTGGTACATATTTTAAATCCGACTTCTGGAACAGATAGCTACAAGCCTTGGCTACAACGTTTTTATTTATAATTTTTCGATATTCCGGGCGTAAAAGGGATAAATGGGCTTGGGGGTTAAAAAATGTCGGGACGACCGCTGACCGCCTCCAAATGCTACTACAATACTGAAATATACACTACTTCGACTACTACTTCGTAGTAGAACCTAATATGATCGCTTCCAAATACTACTACATGTACTGCAAGTACACTACTTTGACTACTACTTCGTATATTTGCTAGCGTTTAATTCAATAAATAAAGATGTAATCTATGGAAATAGAAGTTATTGATAAGAAAGAATACCTTTAATTTATAATAGACAAAACAATTACGATAAAAATTATATCTTGTCTAATTCATTTGGGCGTTACATTCCCTACTTTTCTACCCGTTATTCTATTATCCTGGGCCGGCCACCACGTGGGTAAGGCGGGGGAGGGGAGAGAGCCCGGACCACCGTATCGACCGCACGCACCAGAATGTTCGCTGCCAGGCGGAAACAGCGCGCGACCGGCCGTCGGCGGGACGACTCAGATACCGAATGACGAGATCGCTGAGTAAGGCGAACGCTGAGTAAGGTATGAGACGCCATGACTGGCCACTCTGGCTGATGCTCAGCTTATACCTGGAAAAGATCCTAGATTGAATTCTTGAAAAATTGTATAATGCAGAAAATGCAATGGATAGAAAAGAAAAACGCGAAACTCGTCCCCGATAACACACAGCGTGTATCCTGTGAGAATACCTCTCGATTGGCTAAGCCTGGTGAAATGCCGAACAACTTTACAACTTAAACGGCAATGTATATTACATACACATTGTGTATACACGAAAGACGAAATCGTAATGGCATTGTGTGCGTATCGAAAAACCAGTCCCAGCAGCCTATTTTTTTTCCCAGACTTCTACTCGCCACCTCGTCCTCTAGGTTAGGTTTAGTGTTTTATTTTCCACAAAACAGGTTAGGTTAGGTTAGGTCAGGTTATAATATTTTTTTACGGGGTGACGAGTAGCAAGCAGTCTGTAAAAATACGCATCCCAGCATACATTGTTCTTTCTTTGTGAATTGTGTTTTCTACCGATTTAGCTGATGTTAATCCTTAATTTTTCAATCGGTAAAACTGTAAAATAGTAAATGCATAAATGCTCGGACTGAAACACTCCAAACGACATCACAGCTCCACAGTAAGGTACGGGGACGCATGGATGGAGACAATAGCAACGTTTTTTTAACCACTCGAACCGTTTTAACAATGTACTTACTACTTAGTAAGTACATTGCTAAAACGGTTCGAATGGTGCCTGGATGTGCCTGGAGACATTGAGTGTGTGAGTATATTTGAAACGCGTCGAACTATAAAATGAGTACCTAATTGAATGAACTTTACCGAGCTTATTTGCTGCTATCAATAACTTAAACGATAATGTGAGGAAAACAGTGAATAAGATTATTAAAACTCAAAGCAAACTCTCCAAATGTGAAAACGCAATAGCATTTAATAGTCTATGTTTAAAAGAAGACTTATTGCCGAAGTTTACGAATATATATATATATATATATATATATATATATATATATATATATATATATATATATATATATATATATATATATATATATATATATATATATATATATATATATATATATATATATATATATATATATATATATATATATATATATATATATATATATATATATATATATATATATATATATATATATATATATATATATATATATATATATATATATATATATATATATATATATATATATATATATATATATATATATATATATATATATATATATATATATATATATATATATATATATATATATATATATATATATATATATATATATATATATATATATATATATATATATATATATATATATATATATATATATATATATATATATATATATATATATATATATATATATATATATATATATATATATATATATATATATATATATATATATATATATATATATATATATATATATATATATATATATATATATATATATATATATATATATATATATATATATATATATATATATATATATATATATATATATATATATATATATATATATATATATATATATATATATATATATATATATATATATATATATATATATATATATATATATATATATATATATATATATATATATATATATATATATATATATATATATGTATATATATATATATATATATATATATATATATATATATATATATATATATATATATATATATATATATATATATATATATATATATATATATATATATATATATATATATATATATATATATATATATATATATATCCGTCTTTTTGTGACCTGGTAGCTCCTTCTTCATTTTTACAAGCTTTTCTCTAGTTTGTTTTGCTTGTTAGGCGACCCATTTCCATACATGCCATTGATACCCATGTCCATACTATATATGACATACTATTGGCAATAAGCAGCCAGCATTGGGTATGGAAAAGAGCGGCACACGTTGCTTCCCTTCAGTCTGAATTTGTGTCGTAATATTGCCAAAAAGTTTCCCCCCCCAACTTCAAAGTAGTTCCCACTTCCTACGCCCCTGGGCATGGGGGCCCTCCCAGGCCTGGCAAAGGTTCTACGCTTCGGCGTGAATAATCGTTTTCTTTATGCCAGAACAGCAAAGAAGCTGCTTTGGAGGGGCCAAAGCCCAGTCACAAATTCTTTAAAAAATCATGGGATTTCGTTTTCGCATGCATGAATAAGTGACTTAAAACAAACTTCCCTTCGTAAAAATTGCGTAAATGTGTATTTAAATTAGGAAATGCGTCATTTTTTGGCCAACGTCAGGCGATTTGGGAGGCTGGCGCTTCGGGCTCCTTGGATCCAGTGGCCAGGAAACATTGGGGGGGGGGGGGGAGCACCTTTGGGGCCGAACTCAACATTGGGGGAGCCGAGGGCCACCCCCAAAAGTATATAATTCGACAGTCACAAAAATTGTGATTTGGGTGGGAAATGACACATAAATATGAGTCATTTTTCACTCTCGCTCCCCATTTTAGGTGTGCATTTTCCACTCCCAAATGATAAATTGTGATATTGATTCTGACCAGTGGCGTACCCAGAATTTACTCCAGGAGGGGGCAATTTTTGCTCAGGGGGCATTAAGTACCCCCACCAAAAAACATCACTGGATTTGGCCCACTATATTTTTAAAAGGGCATATTTTCACCATTTTTCTCCTCTAAAAAATCAAAAAAATCATTCATTTTTTCGATCAAAGGGGGCACGTACCTTCAGGGGGGGGGGGGGGGGGAATTGCCCCGTTTCTCCCCCCCCCCCCCCCCCTTGTCTACGCCTATGATTCTGACACATAGACAAATATATACTAAAAATACATGATTTCGAAGACAACTACTGCTTTTCATATTCAAAACAGAAATCAATGTTGTACCATTGTCTACATAATTTTTAACTCTCCAAAAGTATATAAATCGAAACCTATGGTTGAGGGGGCTTCAGCTTAAGCTTGTAGCTCAGCTCCCCCTCAACTTGTAGCTCAGCTCCATCAATTTGTCAGTCAGCACTCAGCCGCCGCAGGGCTCAACCTCCCTTTAAAGGGAATAGTTCACCTTCAACATGGGGTTTTTAACTGAAATAGCAGTTTTGTAGCCCGTGTTGAGAAATCCTTATCTGCAACTTTTCTTGGCTGAAAAGACTCTCCAGCCGAAGATATTTGACTTTTTGACGAAGGAATGCGGCGCATATATGATGGCGACCGTCTGAAAGTGCCAGCACTGCCAGGGAGCATGCGCAGACCAATAATGCATACCATACAATTAATAATTTACGACCTTCTGTCCTGAATTGGCGCGATGTAGGATCATTTTTGAAAAGAAAAAAAGAAACTGTATTACAAAATATAATAAAATCGTGTTCTGAAAAATGTTCCGAAGGTGAACAACTTCCTTTAAGATGGAAATGTACATATGTCACATGGACAGTCAACTAAAGACAAAAGATATACCTACCTATACCTACTCACACCGCATTTTTCTAGTTTCTCGGATCATTTAATTATGGTCATGCACGAACAAGATCCACCCGTATACCGCCGTCCGCCTGGCTGCCAGTTACTGCATCGTCCATGTACGATAAAGAAAAGTACGGTCATCTACGGCACGAACACACACTACAGTATCCCGCTGTTGAACAGGCCCCGTCTAGAACGCTCGGGAGTATTCTAGAGTCCAACAGCAAATACTGGCGGTAAACGCCATCTATTCCAGCTTCCGAATATAGTTTCAAAGTGGATGCAAATATTTCGGATGTTTCATAAGATTGTTATAAAATGTGGTACTATTAGCCTTCAATTTCTAAAATGTTTCCAAAATCTGGGCATAATTTTATTTATGACTTAAAAAACGGTGAATATTACGTTGAGTGCCAGCAAGTAGTAGTCATCCGCCAATGGTCCTTATAAGCCCCAAAGATGGCGGAAGTCGATGAGTTCAGTCAGTGAAGGCGGTGGATGTGCGTGCGTGGGGAGTTTAAGAGTGGCGGTAACTAAGGATACTCAAAGGTATGGAGGACGAACGGGGTATGCATTAAAGGCAGGATGCTGTGTGCGAATTGTTATGGAAGAGCTTTGCGCCCATCCTTGTGGTCTGCTGAGTAGCCGTGATGCCATTTTGCCGGCCGGCTTTTCATGTATGATGCATTTTAAGATATTTGTATTCATTGGGGGTTGGAAATGTTGTTTAATTTAATTATTTGTAATTAGTTTATTGTTATAAAGTATATCCGGATCAGTGACGCCTTGCTTATACATTTTTGAATGTATTCCTAATTTAGAGAATACCTTAACTATTTCAATTTAAGCTTCTATGACTCAAAATATCTGGGCATGTTCCAACTTCAGAACTTTTTGGTACATATTGCAGTTGAACCTAGACCAAAGCTATGTTTTATCTCAAAAAGCTACAGGGTCCTCTGGGCTAGGTTGAATCCAAATTAAGTAACCTTACTTTTGTTAAAAGCTGTTAAAATTTTAAGAATTAGGTGACTATCCCAAATGTCCTGTAATACGCTGATTCTTCCCTACCTTGGTTTTCCAACTTGCTCTAAAGTTGAAACTATTTATAATATCCTTTCAGTTTTTAAAAAGTGAGAAATTGACGTCAAAGCAAGTGCACTTGCTGACAGCAACAGTTTTGAACAAAATCCATTACAAACTTGAGTTAAGGTTTCTGTTTACAAATGAACCTAAACAACAAAATCTACCCCCCCATGTTGTGAACCTAAGTTGAAGTGACCAAATCTACCCCCCGAAAATGGATTTGATTACTCCTGATCTAAGCAACATTTTGTAAGTCTGGAGAGCAGTTTCAGATAGCTCTCGTCAAGTAGAACACATCCGTTGAAGTTTTTAATCAAACCTAGTTTTTAAAAAGTTGAGACTTTTCACTTTTGGATGCTTTTGGTGTGTTTGTTGCAAGTCCTTGTTTTGCTCGCTGTTTGCTTATTATTGATCAAATCTTTAAACAAAGCATATTTGTGTTTGGCATGAATGGGGCTTTGTATCTAAGATACGGAAATCGTTCACATGGTTTTTGAGCTGGTGGGCTGCTTGGAGAAACATATTTTTTTCTTGCAAGTTTGTGGAAAATAACTTTTGTTTTGGAAAACTTTTATAACCTAACTGCGAATAAAGATGCAGCGTAACAAACTCCATCTTTTGGCAATTCTGAATTTGAAAGGAATTTTTTTTTTGAAGTTTTAAATGTGACCAAACAATATAAGTTAAC
Organism: Chirona hameri; assembly: GCA_036785665.1. NCBI lineage: Eukaryota > Metazoa > Arthropoda > Thecostraca > Balanomorpha > Balanidae > Chirona > Chirona hameri. The sequence continues at coordinate 10,010 of JAXIVJ010005377.1, read as the reverse complement.
AGCCATATCACCCGACTAGCATATAAACAATGGAACCTTGAAGTTGATATTCTGATAGGAAGTTGGTAGAGGATAATTATATTTTTAACAAAGATAAGATGCATGCAGCATTCCTATATGCATAATAAGCTAGGCTTGATGACTGACCTAAATTGTGGATGTTGACATTGGGGAGGTTTAACATGCTACTCAAAACTTAAAATGTCCAGTAAAATGTTGTTACATTGTGACTGACATTTGTTCCTTTTCAGATGACTACCACAGATGGAGATGCAGAGGTTGCGGAGGTGTTTGCCTTCCAGGCGGAGATCGCTCAGCTTATGTCCCTCATTATCAACACATTCTACTCAAACAAGGAGATCTTCATGCGTGAGCTGATTTCGAACGCCTCTGATGCTGCAGACAAGATCCGCTATGAATCACTGACTGATCCTTCCAAACTTGATGGCGGCAAGGAGCTGTACATCAAGATCATTCCCAACAAGAACGATCGTACCCTTACCATCATTGATACGTAAGTTATTATTTAGCATGCATTACAGTCATTTGACTTGTGGGAATAGTTCACATGGAAATGTTCAAAGGTTCCTTTATATAACAAATGTCTGTTCTTGCTGGAAATCAGTTGTTAGTTACTAGCTATTGTAGCTAGCTACATTACCAGCAGTTGTTAAAGGGACACTCCCACCTTAGCATTAGTTTTGAGTTGAGATAGCCACATTGTTGGATTTGTATTGAAATTAAGTAGGGTAGCAGTTAAACGACCACATATGTAATCAAAAAGAAATTTGAGCTTGCTCACAATTTTAACTAATAAACCCCACATGTATTTGAATAGGGGTCTAAAGCCGATAGCTGAATAGGGGTCTTGCCTCTCTTTACCAAATGGTAATGATAGTAGACTTGTTTTAAGGTTAGACATGGAGATATTTGCATGGTTCAAATGGTTTGGTAATTGGTTTGTTTTATATTCAAAGCGCCAGAATTGTCTCAAAATAGTTTTGCCATATTTTGGCAGCGTAAAGGATTTCTGTATAGCTCTGAGAGCTCAATATGACATCAACCCAAATATTAAAACTTATTGAAACTACTTTCTTGTATTTAAATTGAAACTGCTACTTTTTATTAAATTGAGCATTGTTTGAGCGAAACAGATTTAATCATGTTTGGCAGCAATTACTTCATATTTTGCACCACAAGCGACATACATTTTACAACTTTTGGGAAGGTGGGAGTGTGCCTTTAAAGTTACTAGCTATGCTAGCTAGCTAAGTTACTAGTCTAAGCAATCTAATCCATTTACTCTATAGAGTAAATGGATGGGATTGCTTCAAACAATCAATTTGTATATAGATCCAAATGCTAAAGCGAAACATGATGTTGTAAGTTACGTCTGACATGGTACAGGATGTGATACGCCTATCACTAAAATCCTGTGGCATGTAGTGCTGCTAAAACAAATCTGAAGAATAACTCCACTCTGCTGGCTGATGTGTATTGGAATAATCTCTTTAATATTTATATTCATCTTTCAGTGGTATTGGCATGACCAAGGCCGACATGATCAACAACTTGGGTACGATCGCCAAGTCCGGCACGAAGGCCTTCATGGAGGCGCTGCAGGCCGGCGCGGACATCTCTATGATTGGACAGTTCGGCGTGGGCTTCTACTCCGCCTACCTGGTGGCCGACAAGGTCACCGTCACCAGCAAGCACAACGACGACGAGCAGTACATCTGGGAGTCGTCTGCCGGTGGCTCGTTCACCGTCAAGGTAGACACCGATGGTGAGCCACTGGGCCGCGGCACCAAGATCGTCTTGGAGCTCAAGGAGGACCAGACCGATTACTGTGATGAGAAGCGCATCAAGGAGGTTGTCAAGAAGCACTCTCAGTTCATTGGTTACCCAATCAAGCTGCTGGTTGAGAAGGAGCGCACCAAGGAGGTGTCAGACGATGAGGAGGAAGAGGAGGTAAAGGATGATAAGGAAGAGAAGAAGGAAGAGGATAAGGACAAGCCTGAAGTTGAGGATGTTGGTGAGGATGAAGAGGGTGAGAAGGACAAGAAGAAAAAGAAGTCTATCAAGGAGAAGTACACTGATGAGGAAGAGCTGAACAAGGTTAAGCCCATCTGGACAAGGAACCCTGATGACATCAGTCAGGAGGAGTATGGTGAATTCTACAAGTCCCTGACCAACGATTGGGAGGACCATCTGGCTGTCAAGCATTTCTCGATCGAGGGCCAGCTTGAGTTCCGCGCGCTGCTGTTCTGCCCTCGCCGCGCGCCGTTCGACCTGTTCGAGAATCGCAAGAAGAAGAACTCCATCAAGCTGTATGTGCGTCGCGTCTTCATCATGGAAAACTGTGAAGAAATCATCCCAGAGTACCTGAACTTCATGCGAGGCATTGTTGACTCTGAGGACTTGCCTCTGAACATCTCCCGTGAGATGCTGCAGCAGAGCAAGATCCTGAAGGTCATCAGGAAGAACCTGGTCAAGAAGTGTGTGGATCTGTTTGAGGAGATCGCTGAGGACAAGGAGAACTACAAGAAGTTCTACGAGCAGTTTGGCAAGAACCTGAAGGTAAGCAGACATTCTTGCTGTTGTGTTATTTACACAAGTTCTTGGTAAGTCTAGTTTTTAAACATGTTCCGTCTTTAAAGTACAATGTAGTATATTAAAGTCTGTACTAGTTACTTGTGTTTTTTTGTTGCAATATCTTCCTGCATAAACTGTGTTCAGCTGTAGCACCATTTACCGGCTTCTGTTGGATGTGGTGCCAGGTCAGTTGGGCTGTGCAAAGGAAGTATATCAATTCTGGACGTTGCTAACACACTACGTGGGACCTCTTTCTTAATGTCTGATCGCGTGGTTGGTAGCTCTGTTTTACAAGCCCTGGAAACCACTCAAAATGTCCTTGTTACCGATTGTGGGGGTGGGGGTGGTTAGATCTTTTCCCTCCGCTCTACATGGATAGCGTACAGAGTTCTTAACATTGTTCCCTCCACAGCTCGGCATCCACGAGGACACCACCAACCGCAAGAAGCTGGGCGACCTGCTGCGCTACTACACCTCTGCGTCGGGCGACGAGCCGTGCTCGCTGAAGGAATACGTGTCTCGCATGAAGGAGAACCAGAACCAGATCTACTATATCACCGGCGAGTCCCGCGATCAGGTGTCCAACTCGGCCTTTGTAGAGCGGGTGAAGAAACGCGGCTTCGAGGTGGTCTACATGGTGGAGCCGATCGACGAGTACTGCGTGCAGCAGCTGAAGGAGTACGATGGCAAGCCGCTGGTCTGCGTCACCAAGGAGGGCCTGGAGCTGCCTGAGGATGAGGAAGAGAAGAAGAAGCTGGAGGAGGACAAGGCTAAGTTTGAGAACCTCTGCAAGGTGATGAAGGACATTCTCGACAAGAAGGTTGAGAAGGTGGTTGTCTCGAACCGCCTGGTCTCGTCGCCGTGCTGCATAGTTACCTCGCAGTACGGCTGGTCGGCCAACATGGAGCGCATCATGAAGGCTCAGGCGCTGCGCGACAACTCCACCATGGGCTACATGGCCGCCAAGAAGCACCTCGAGGTCAACCCCGATCACAAGATCGTCCAGCAGCTGAAGGTGAAGGCGGACGCCGATAAAAACGACAAGAGTGTGAAGGACCTTGTCATGCTGCTTTACGAGACGGCCCTGCTGAGCTCCGGCTTCAGCCTCGAGGACCCCGGCGTCCACGCGTCGCGCATCCACAGGTAAGCCGAGTGATCCGAACTAGTGTGGTGCTGCGCTACTTGAGCGCATTTTGTTTTACTAGTTTTGATACATAACAAATTAGGTTGCCTGCCGCAAATATGATGTCATTGCACTTAATGTCTGATTCCTGACGACTGACTCTCTCCCTGATGTATCAACTCGTTGAATGACGGCGCTGCTTTTTATTCAGCTTTGCTAACCTGTTAATGCATTCCAACAGGATGATCAAGCTGGGTCTGGGCATCGACGACGACGGTGAGCCGGAGGTCGCCGAGACCGCTGCTGAAGACATGCCTCCGCTCGAGGGCGAGGACGAGGACGCCTCGCGCATGGAGGAGGTGGACTAAGCGCCCTGCGTCCGAACAAGCTTTCATCTGCGTCCACGCGCCGCACGTTCACAGGTAAGCTGAGTGACCCGAGCGTAGTGTGATGCACTACTTAAGCGCAAAATTGTTACTACAAAACCACAGAACAATTTAATGAGGTTGCTGTGTCTGCTGCAAATATGATGCCATTGCACTTAATGTCTGATTCCTGACGACTGACTCTCTCCCTGATGTATCAACTCTTTGAATCACGGCGCTGCTTTTTATTCAGCTTTGCTAACCTGTTAATTAATTCCAACAGGATGATCAAGCTGGGTCTGGGTATCGACGAGGACGCCTCGCGCATGGAGGTGGACTAAGCGCCCTGCGTCCGAAGTAGCTTTCATCTGCATACGGCTGTCATTCATTCATCATTTTGTTAGTTTTGTTTGTGCTGTTTCCTAAGAGATTGTAATTGCACATGTATGATATCAGGTACAGAATAAAGTGTTCATTGTGTTATGATTGTGTTTGTACTCGAGGTAACGAACTCTGAACCTCCATACTGGTTGAGAACTGGCCGAGTAGGTACAGGTTTGACGGAAATATGGAAAGTTAGCCGCTGATGGAGGTTAGTGCGGAACTTCTTCACATTAGTGCTGGCCAAAACACCACCTAGCACTACCACACATTACTGTGCTTCGTGTAGGCAGGTAACTTGTGGCACGAAAATGTGAACTGAAAGGGCATATGTCAGAGTTCAGTACACTGGCCGATTCTGCGGGAGTATGAGCTGTGGGACTGCATTTCAGACTGGTCACATCCGGCGGCTGCTGCTGCTGCTTGCCTGCTGCTCCAGTGCTGAGCCGCGGCAGATAAAAATGCTAACTGTGCCGTACTGTCGCACGCCTCAGATTGCGTAAAGCTCATGTTACACCGCGATTTTCTGCAAATCACCCGCGTGTTCTCAGTGTTAGCGGGGTGAAGTGCGCTGACTGAACAAGTTCAGCTGATAGTAAATGCATTGGGTGAGCATGGGATACACAGCACTGGGATCCCGTATCTCATTTCGCATGAAACGTCCAGGAAAAGCCGCAGACACGTCGAGGAGAAGGCTCAATAAAGTTCAGAATTCTGAACTTCTTTGCGTGTTATGCGTGGTTTCTATAATTTTGCTTTATTTCGCGTATTGTGTAACATAAACCTAAACTTGCATAATTTGTGCCGAGTATCGTGGCGGAAGATGAATGAAGAAGCGTTTGAGCAAATCGTGAGTGTTGAAGCTGGTAGATATTTATGCAGTACTGCTGCGTGCCTGCTGATCCAGCGCTGAGCCACAGCAGATACAAATGCTACCGGTGCAGTGCTGTCGCCGCCCGCAGTGGCGCACGTAGAGGGTCTGCTGACCCCCGCTGCAATTTCTGAGGGGTCCGTATTCTGGCCCATACCGGGCAGGGGCCCGGTCTTGGTCAGGCCTGATCGAGGCATGGGCCCGGTCCTTGCATATTTTTTATGGGGGCCCGCTCCCTTGAGCTGTCGCCTGTCAAAGCCTCATCGAGAAACATGCAAAGTTCGCTATTTTGATTTACCAGCAGTGTCTGCGACAGCCGCCACAGAAATATTCCGGCGTTGTGACTGCCTGCCTATGTTGAAATAGGCGTCGGAAGCATACCGGCGGGACTGCTATCAGCTGTCTACAGTGCGACGTTTGTGGCGCTGAGTTTTACAACTTACCCGTTGAAAGTTCACCTTATCATGTAATTTTGTTGCAAAATCCTCTGTTAGATGTCGTTACCTGTTTCCCATGATGTTTAAGTCTTTTTTAAGTCTTATTTTTAGCAATTTAAGCTTAAAACGAAAGATACATACTTTTGTTTTGTCAGGCACAAAACAAAACCAAGACAACATTTGGGAAGTATTACATAGCGGCACCTAGCGGCAGAGTTGCAAAAAATCAACTTTTAGTGGGCGTCATTTAAATGTGCAAGAGTGCTCGTTGGCGGCTAGCGTGTTGAGGGTTAATTGGAGGGTGCTTTTTCATTGACTGAGGTGATGCCTTTCTAACCATAGTGCTGTTCACAACGTGCTAAACTGCGTAAGGTATCTTAAAGGAAATAGTTCCCCTTCGGAAAATTTATCAGAACATGATTTTATTATATTTTTCAATAGTTTCTTTTTTTCTTTTCAAAAATGGTCCTACATCGCGCCAATTCAGGACAGAAGGTCGTCAATTATTAAGTTTATGGTTGCGTTATTGGTCTGCGCATGCTCCGTGCAGTGCTGGCACTTTCAGATGGTACGGTATATCATATATGCGCCGCATTTCTTCGCCAAAAAGTCAAATATCTTTGGCTGGAGTCTTTTCAGACAAGAACAGTTGCAGATAGGGATTTCTCAACACGGGCTACACAACTGCTATTTCAGTTAAAACCCCATGTTGAAGGTGAACTATTTCCTTTAAGTAGGTACCCTGTTTGGTTTCTACCGTAAGGCATTTTCAGTTCCAACCAAATAACTTGTAGTATGTAGTTCAGTAGCCATTAAATAAGTTAATTTCACCGAAGTGAAATAAAATACTGTTTAGTTTTACTTTACTAATTATTTCACATATTTTGAATGTCACGTCTTGTCAACTTTGACAAGCAATGTACATTTTACTGTACCTACTTCATTTATCTACTATATAATGTTCCAAATATATCAGACAGCTAGTCAATAGTCAACAGAGTATACAACATGCGGTGCATACGACGGGCTTGGTTGCATCCAAGTAAGTATATGTCGTGCTTCTGGGGTGCACCACTTGAGCTATGCCAGGCGTGGTTTTCAATATTTCAGGATTTTTTCTTCTCAACGGTCAAGTTCGACAACTGAGATGAGATCACGATGCAAATTCGTTTTCATTTGCTTTTGTATGGCAAGAAACATTTCCGTAATTTTGATGAAAAGGTACGGACGGTACAGGTTTTAGTGCAGTATTCACAACCAATTCACAACCACAACTAGTCTAAAAACGTAATTTCGGTGTTTTTACTTTTGTTTCTGCATGCAATGTAGCATGTTAGCTTACCTTTAGATCGTCCAAAGGAAGTTTAACCTAAAAAAATTGATTGGGTGTTCTGCTGTTTTGATCGGCTTCTTGCGGTTCAGGCGGTCAGGGGTGGATCCAGGAGGGCAGGGGTGCAAGGGGCCATAGGGTCCATGCCCCCCCCCCCCCCCAGGTCATGAAACCCTGTTATTTCCCCCCACCCAAACGCCGGACGGCCCGTCTACCCCCCCCCCCCCCCACGCTCAATAACTTATCAATGTATTCCTGACTGCTGACGACCCGCTACCCCCCCTCCCAACAGTTTTTCTTGGAAATACGCCACTGGATTTGGCCCCCCAAAACCGCCCTTGCAGGCGAGCGCAGTCAGCTCCGTGAGCAGTCACGCCAGGGTCGTAGCTTCTCCAGAAAAGTTTGGGGGGGGGGGGGCTGAGCTGGGATAAATCGCTTAAAGTGCTATCAAAATACACAAAAATACAGATTTCTCCCCAGATGTAACCCACTTTCTCGTCCAAGTTGGGGGGGGGGGGGGGGCTGAAGCACCATCAACTGAATAGGATCCTACACCCCTGAGTCATGCACCATCAGCTGACTAAAATGGAGTTTTTTGAGACATGCCAGTACAAAGTAATTGGAAGATTGATAGCTATCACATGGTTCAACTATATTTCCCAGGAATATTATCCAATGTGATGCATGCTTATTGGCTAACACAAATCAACAGTTATAGTTGTCTTTAACCCTCGCCAGTGCAGGGGGGGGGGGGGGGGTTGATGCCACCCACTCGGTTTTTCGGGAATAACTCGCGTAAATATCAACCGATTGCGATGAAACTTTCAGTACCATACTTGTGAACAATTTGACGCATATTCTGTAAGTTGTAGGTTACATGACCCGTGACCTTTGACCTTTTTTTGCAAGGTCATGTCAGGCGCAACTGGCGTCCCGTAGTATTGATCCTTGTAACTTGTGCAGTTTCATAGTGTTTGTTGTTCAGGAGCATATGCACAGGTGTTTCCAGGTGACAGTTGTGGTTTCCACTGAGATTGTGACCTCGATTGACCTTTTCAGAGGTCAACCGAGGTCACTGACCTCCGATGACCTCATATTACTTTTTTGGCTTCTGGCAGTTTCTAGGACATTTTGTGACGCTGATTTCAAATATGGGATCCATTTTACATAATTATATGTTCCACTGGGGTCTATCGCCCCAACAGGTCAGCCGAGGTCACTGACCTCAAATGACTTGACCTGACATGACCTTTTTGGAATTTGGCAGTTTCTAACACATTTTGTGACGCTGATTTCAAATTTGGCACCCATTTAGCATAATTATATGTTCATTCGCGATTCTAGCTCGATTAAATTCAATTTATACGCATTTACAATTTGGTTGAATTTTGGGTCATTGACATGACCTCAGAGGTCACCTAATGACCTAGGACCTTAAAATCGGGCATCAATGGCTTCCTCTCGTGACAAGCAACACGCTCGTTTTTTAATCGAAGCTCTATCCCAATTAAGGGCGAAACACTAGGGGGGTCGTACCCCCCCCCCCCCCCCCTGCACGGTCACGCACCGATCGGACGCTGCACGGACGAGGGTTAAAGGGAGTGTGCCTACTCACATCGCTTAGTTGGGGTTATTGACACTGGTCTATAGAACACAATTTTCTGAATTGAACCAATACTTCATTTCTCCAGATTCACCCTAGTTGCCGAGATATTTAAAGACTCCAGGAATTTGCTTGGGAGCAACAAGTTATCGGGTAGACTCCAGAGGGCTTCCGCTACTAGAAGCACTGCAACTATCGATTAAACTGCTAGCATATTGTTAGCGCCGGCCAATAGCAATTCAACAAAACAGCTCGTGCACGCTGATAGGAGCCGAACAGAAACTGGACGGCCATCATGTTTTTCGATGATGGCAGATGGGCATTTTTTTTGAAGATATCAATTTAGAGCTACGAAACTTGCACATAATAAAGTTCACAGTGGCAAGAACGTGCTGTGCAAAACTCGTCTTTCTATCTTGCATGATGTGACCGTAATTGTATTGTCTTATGTGCGCCGTTTTACATAACATCACCATAGTGGCGATCGTTTTATAGATATCGAAACAAAAACAAAAACAAAAAAAACAATACAAGTGAAAATTCAACTAAAGGGACTCCAGATGTGAATTTCATCATATACAACAATCAAACCAACAGCTACTTACCGTATGCAAAATATTTTTGACATTCCAAAACAGTAGGCACACTCCCATTAAAATGCACATCAGTCAACGCTTCGTAAAAAGCAGTCTTATCTTCATACACACCAATCTTTACAAAAAAGACAATTACATTGTATTGCAAAAAACATCCACTTATACTGCACTTTGTTTGCCATTTAATGTAATTCACCCAATAGAATAAGTACCGCTTATGACAAAAATACAAAGCATGTATTTTATAGCTGACTAGCTTCATCAAAAGACACAGGCATTGACCACCTCCTTCAGCCGTCGGCAGAGGGCTGCCGACTCCGCCAGTGCCATCTCGACCAACGGCGCAGACGTGTCAGGCTGGTGACCAGTGCCGCTACCAGTAACGTGTCAGGCTGGTGACCAGTGCTGCCACCCTGCAGTCGGCTCGGCTCGATGTTCACTATCCAGCTCCCTGCCGAAGATCATAAACATGCCAAAATCAGTCCATTAAAGGAAATAGTTCACCTTCGGATTTTTTTTCTTCAGAACACGATTTTATTATATTTTTTAATACAGTTTCTTTTTTTCTGTTTAAAATGGTCCTACATCGCGCCAATTCAGGACAGAAGGTTGTAAATTATTGATTTTATGGTGTGCGTTATTGGTCTGCGCATGCTCCATGGCAGTGCTGGCACTTTCAGACGGTACGGTACATCATATATGCGCCGTA
>JAXIVJ010005376.1:20000-74480 GCA_036785665.1 Chirona hameri | reverse complement strand
ATAACAAATAAACAACTTGTTTAACCCAATCGAAGCAGCTAATATCGTACGGAACAAAAATGTGAAAAATAATTAACTAAAATAGATCGCCAGTACAGATGCGTGACCGGGCTATTTTACGTATACCAGCGGAGCCGGCGGCTCGGTATCGATCGAGTCACCGAGACAGGTCTCGGATCGACACTGCCCGGCAGCTCATGTCCGCACAGGGACCGAGTCCATTAACGGGACCGAGAGTCCAGTAACGGGGACCGAGTCCAGTAACGGGGCCCGAGTCCAGTAACGGGGCCCGAGTCCAGTAACGGGGACCGAGTCCAGTAACGGAGACCGAGTCCAGTAACGGAGACCGAGTCCAGTAACGGGGACCGAGTCCAGTAACGGGACCGAGTCCAGGAATCCAGTAACGGGGACCGAGTCAGTAACGGGGATGGACTCCAACGGGGACCGAGTCCAGTAACGGGGACCGAGTCAGTAACGGGGACAGAGTCCAGTAAACGGGAACCGAGTCCCAGTAACTGGGACCGAGTCCAGTAACGGGGACCGAGTCCAGTAACGGGGACCGAGTCCAGTAACGGGGACCGAGACCAGTAACGGGGACCGAGTCTAGTAACGGGGACCGAGTCCAGTAACTGGGACCGAGTCCAGTAACGGTGCCCGAGTCCAGTAACAGGGACCGAGTCCAGTAACGGGGCCCGAGTCCAGTAACGGGGCCCGAGTCCAGTAACGGGCCCCGAGTCCAGTAGTGGCCGTACCAGCGTCACACGCCACCGGATCGCATGCAGCGATACATACTAATGCCTACCTGAAACAAAGCCGTGACGTCCGCACTCCAAATTTAGCTGATCGAAGTCGGAAACATTTTCCTGAGACACGATCCTGTCCGGACTGGACCATAACAAACCTCAACACCAGGCCGTCAGTTATTTCTCAATGTAATCACTCCGGGTCCGTGTTTTGACACTGGCGGGTAACATTATTTCAGGTCCAGCTGGACGCGGTCCAGCGATCAGCATATTCCACAGAGGAGCCGTCTCGCCGTCTCGCCGTCCCCGCCGGGCCGGCGCCGGCGGTGAGTCAGCGAGGAGCAACGTCTGCATCCCAATCAGACCCCCCCCCCCCCCCCCTCGGCCGGCAGGAGTGAGCAGTGCCGGTGGGGGGGGGGGGTCACGACATGGCAGAGTCTGCCTTGGAAGCAGCACCAAGACGCCCCGAGTAACTGTGCTGCGGTGTCACGACAGGGGGCGCCCTGAAGAGCCGTAACACCGCGCCGATCGACAAAACGCGGCACAGCAAACATAGTAACACGCAGCTAACATGCAGCTCTCTAACAAACGGCTAACACCCGCCTAACACTCAGGTAACACCCAGGTAACATCCATCTCATCAGTCATGCGCGGCGTCCGGCCGGGCAGTCCGGCCGGGCAGTGCCGCCCTCTCCCCTCCCCGGACGCCGTGTCATCCCCGTGTGCAGGGTGCACTGCACGCACGGCCGACTCCGGGCCCAACGCTCAGACACGTGCCGTCGTGCCGGGGAGGGGGAGAGAGAGAGGGGCGACACGTGCCGGGGAGGGCGAGGACGGAGTATCGGCGGACCCTCAGCGGGAGGGGCGGGGAGCCGGTGGACCCTCAACGGCACCTCGGCACGCGCGTCAATGTCGGTAAAACTCGCCCCCGCTCCACCCTGCCGTGTGGGCTCAACCCTGCCGTGTGGGCTCAACCCTGCCGTGTGGGCTCCACCCTGCCGTAGCTCCACCGTATGGGCTCCATCCTGCCGTGGCTCCATCCTGCCGTGTGGGCTCCACCGTATGGGTTCCATCCTGCCGTGGCTCCACCGTATGGGCTCCATCCTGCCGTAGCTCCACCGTATGGGCTCTATCCTGCCGTAGCTCCACCGTATGGGCTCCATCCTGCCGTAGCTCCACCGTATGGGCTCCATCCTGCCGTAGCTCCACCGTATGGGCTCCAACCTGCCGTAGCTCCACCGTATGGGCTCCATCCTGCCGTAGCTCCACCGTATGGGCTCCATCCTGCCGTAGCTCCACCGTATGGGCTCCATCCTGCCGTAGCTCCACCGTATGGGCTCCATCCTGCCGTGGCTACACCGTATGGGCTCCATCCTGCCGTAGCTCCACCGTATGTGTTTCATCCTGCCGTAGCTCCACCGTATGGGCTCCAACCTGCCGTAGCTCCACCGTATGGGCTCCAACCTGCCGTAGCTCCACCGTATGGGCTCCATCTTGCCGTAGCTCCACCGTATGTGTTCCATCCTGCCGTAGCTCCACCGTATGGGCTCCAGCCTGCCGTAGCTCCACCGTATGGGCTCCAACCTGCCGTAGCTCCACCGTATGGGCTCCATCCTGCCGTAGCTCCACCGTATGGGCTCCAACCTGTCGTAGCTCCACCGTATGGGCTCCAACCTGCCGTAGCTCCACCGTATGGGCTCCAACCTGCCGTAGCTCCACCGTATGTGTTCCATCCTGCCATAGCTCCACCGTATGGGCTCAATCCTGCCGTAGCTCCACCGTATGTGTTCCATCCTGCCGTAGCTCCACCGTATGGGCTCCATCCTGCCGTGGCTCCACCGTATGGGCTCCAACCTGCCATAGCTCCACCGTATGTGTTCCATCCTGCCGTAGCTCCACCGTATGGGCTCCATCCTGCCGTAGCTCCACCGTATGGGCTCTATCCTGCCGTATGGGCTCCACCGTATGGGCTCCATCCTGCCGTAGCTCCACCGTATGGGCTCCATCCTGCCGTAGCTCCACCGTATGGGCTCCATCCTGCCGTAGCTCCACCGTATGAGCTCAATCCTGCCGTAGCTCCACCGTATGTGTTCCATCCTGCCGTAGCTCCACCGTATGGGCTCCAACCTGCCGTAGCTCCACCGTATGGGCTCCAACCTGCCGTAGCTCCACCGTATGGGCTCCAACCTGCCGTAGCTCCACCGTATGGGCTCCATCCTGCCGTGGCTCCACCGTATGTGTTCCAACCTGCCGTAGCTCCACCGTATGGGCTCCAACCTGCCGTAGCTCCACCGTATGTGCTCCAACCTGCCGTAGCTCCACCGTATGGGCTCCAACCTGCCGTAGCTCCACCGTATGGGATCCAACCTGCCGTAGCTCCACCGTATGGGCTCCATCCTGCCGTAGCTCCACCGTATGGGCTCCATCCTGCCGTAGCTCCACCGTATGGGCTCTATCCTGCCGTAGCTCCACCCTATGGGCTCCAACCTGCCGTAGCTCCACCGTATGGGCTCCAACCTGCCGTAGCTCCACCGTATGTGTTCCATCCTGCCATAGCTCCACCGTATGGGCTCTATCCTGCCGTAGCTCCACCGTATGGGCTCCATCCTGCCGTAGCTCCACCGTATGGGCTCCATCCTGCCGTAGCTCCACCGTATGGGCTCCATCCTGCCGTAGCTCCACCGTATGGGCTCCATCCTGTCGTAGCTCCACCGTATGGGCTCCATCCTGCCGTAGCTCCACCGTATGGGCTCCAACCTGCCGTAGCTCCACCGTATGGGCTCAACCCTGCCGTGTGGGCTCCACCGTATGGGCTCCATCCTGCCGTAGCTCCACCGTATGTGTTCCATCCTGCCGTAGCTCCACCGTATGGGCTCCACCCTGCCGTAGCTCCACCGTATGGGCTCCATCCTGCCGTAGCTCCACCGTATGGGCTCCAACCTGCCGTAGCTCCACCGTATGGGCTCCATCCTGCCGTAGCTCCACCGTATGGGCTCAACCCTGCCGTGTGGGCTCCACCGTATGGGCTCCATCCTGCCGTGTGGGCTCCACCGTATGGGCTCCATCCTGCCGTAGCTCCACCGTATGGGTTCCATCCTGCCGTGGCTCCACCGTATGTGTTCCATCCTGCCGTAGCTCCACCGTATGGGCTCCATCCTGCCGTAGCTCCACCGTATGGGCTCTATCCTGCCGTGGCTCCACCGTATGGGCTCCATCCTGCCGTAGCTCCACCGTATGGGCTCCATCCTGCCGTAGCTCCACCGTATGGGCTCCATCCTGCCGTAGCTCCACCGTATGGGTTCCATCCTGCCGTAGCTCCACCGTATGTGTTCCATCCTGCCGTAGCTCCACCGTATGGGCTCTATCCTGCCGTGACTCCACCGTATGGGCTCCATCCTGCCGTAGCTCCACCGTATGGGCTCCATCCTGCCTTAGCTCCACCGTATGGGCTCCATCCTGCCGTAGCTCCACCGTATGGGCTTCATCCTGCCGTGTGGGCTCCACCGTATGGGCTCCAACCTGCCGTAGCTCCACCGTATGGGCTCCAACCTGCCGTAGCTCCACCGTATGGGCTCCATCCTGTCGTAGCTCCACCGTATGGGCTCCATCCTGCCGTAGCTCCACCGTATGGGCTCCATCCTGCCGTAGCTCCACCGTATGGGCTCCATCCTGCCGTAGCTCCACCGTATGGGCTCCATCCTGCCGTAGCTCCACCGTATGGGCTCCATCCTGCCGTAGCTCCACCGTATGGGCTCCATCCTGCCGTAGCTCCACCGTATGGGCTACATCCTGCCGTAGCTCCACCGTATGGGCTCCAACCTGCCGTAGCTCCACCGTATGGGCTCCAACCTGCCGTAGCTCCACCGTATGGGCTCCAACCTGCCGTAGCTCCACCGTATGGGCTCCAACCTGCCGTAGCTCCACCGTATGGGCTCCAACCTGCCGTAGCTCCACCGTATGGGCTTCATCCTGCCGTGTGGGCTCCACCGTATGGGCTCCATCCTGCCGTAGCTCCACCGTATGGGCTCCATCCTGCCGTAGCTCCACCGTATGGGCTCCAACCTGCCGTAGCTCCACCGTATGGGCTCCAACCTGCCGTAGCTCCACCGTATGGGCTCCATCCTGCCGTGGCTCCACCGTATGGGCTTCATCCTGCCGTGTGGGCTCCACCGTATGGGCTCCATCCTGCCGTAGCTCCACCGTATGGGCTCCATCCTGCCGTAGCTCCACCGTATGGGCTCCATCCTGCCGTAGCTCCACCGTATGGGCTCCATCCTGCCGTAGCTCCACCGTATGGGCTCCACCCTGCCGTAGCTCCACCGTATGTGTTCCATCCTGCCGTAGCTCCACCGTATGGGCTTCATCCTGCCGTAGCTCCACCGTATGGGCTCCATCCTGCCGTAGCTCCACCGTATGGGCTCCAACCTGCCGTAGCTCCACCGTATGTGTTCCATCCTGCCGTAGCTCCACCGTATGTGCTCCAACCTGCCGTAGCTCCACCGTATGGGCTCCAACCTGCCGTAGCTCCACCGTATGGGCTCCATCCTGCCGTAGCTCCACCGTATGGGCTCCAACCTGCCGTAGCTCCACCGTATGTGCTCCATCCTGCCGTAGCTCCACCGTATGGGCTCCATCCTGCCGTAGCTCCACCGTATGGGCTCCATCCTGCCGTAGCTCCACCGTATGGGCTCCATCCTGCCGTGGCTCCACCGTATGGGCTCCATCCTGCCGTAGCTCCACCGTATGGGCTCCATCCTGCCGTAGCTCCACCGTATGGGCTCTATCCTGCCGTGGCTCCACCGTATGGGCTCCATCCTGCCGTAGCTCCACCGTATGTGCTCCATCCTGCCGTGTGGGCTCCACCGTATGTGTTCCATCCTGCCGTAGCTTCACCGTATGTGCTCCATCCTGCCGTGTGGGCTCCACCGTATGGGCTCCATCCTGCCGTAGCTCCACCGTATGGGCTCTATCCTGCCTGGCTCCACCGTATGGGCTCCATCCTGCCGTAGCTCCACCGTATGGGCTCCATCCTGCCGTAGCTCCACCGTATGTGTTCCATCCTGCCGTAGCTCCACCGTATGGGCTCCAACCTGCCGTAGCTCCACCGTATGGGCTCTATCCTGCCGTAGCTCCACCGTATGTGTTCCATCCTGCCGTAGCTCCACCGTATGGGCTCCAACCTGCCGTAGCTCCACCGTATGGGCTCCAACCTGCCGTAGCTCCACCGTGTGGGCTCCAACCTGCCGTAGCTCCACCGTATGGGCTCCATCCTGCCGTAGCTCCACCGTATGGGCTCAACCCTGCCGTAGCTCCACCGTATGTGCTCCATCCTGCCGTAGCTCCACCGTATGGGCTCCAACCTGCCGTAGCTCCACCGTATGGGCTCCATCCTGCCGTAGCTCCACCGTATGGGCTCCAACCTGCCGTAGCTCCACCGTATGGGCTCCATCCTGCCGTAGCTCCACCGTATGGGCTCTATCCTGCCGTAGCTCCACCGTATGGGCTTCATCCTGCCGTAGCTCCACCGTGTGGGCTCCATCCTGCCGTAGCTCCACCGTATGGGCTCCAACCTGCCGTAGCTCCACCGTATGGGCTCCATCCTGCCGTAGCTCCACCGTATGGGCTCCATCCTGCCGTAGCTCCACCGTATGGGCTCCATCCTGCCGTAGCTCCACCGTATGGGCTCTATCCTGCTGTAGCTCCACCGTATGGGCTCTATCCTGCCGTAGCTCCACCGTATGTGCTTCATCCTGCCGTAGCTCCACCGTATGGGCTCCAACCTGCCGTAGCTCCACCGTATGTGTTCCATCCTGCCGTAGCTCCACCGTATGGGCTCCATCCTGCCGTAGCTCCACCGTATGGGTTCCATCCTGCCGTAGCTCCACCGTATGGGCTCCAACCTGCCGTAGCTCCACCGTATAGGTTCCATCCTGCCGTAGCTCCACCGTATGGGCTCCAACCTGCCGTAGCTCCACCGTATGGGCTCCACCGTATGGGCTCCATCCTGCCGTAGCTCCACCGTATGGGCTCCATCCTGCCGTAGCTCCACCGTATGGGCTCCATCCTGCCGTAGCTCCACCGTATGGGCTCCATCCTGCCGTAGCTCCACCGTATGGGCTCCAACCTGCCGTAGCTCCACCATATGGGCTCCATCCTGCCGTAGCTCCACCGTATGGGCTCCATCCTGCCGTAGCTCCACCGTATGGGCTCCATCCTGCCGTAGCTCCACCGTATGGGCTCCATCCTGCCGTAGCTCCACCGTATGGGCTCCATCCTGCCGTAGCTCCACCGTATGGGCTCTATCCTGCCGTAGCTCCACCGTATGGGTTCCATCCTGCCGTAGCTCCACCGTATGGGCTCTATCCTGCCGTAGCTCCACCGTATGGGTTCCATCCTGCCGTAGCTCCACCGTATGGGCTCTATCCTGCCGTAGCTCCACCGTATGGGCTCTATCCTGCCGTAGCTCCACCGTATGGGTTCCATCCTGCCGTAGCTCCACCGTATGGGCTCCAACCTGCCGTAGCTCCACCGTATAGGTTCCATCCTGCCGTAGCTCCACCGTATGGGCTCCAACCTGCCGTAGCTCCACCGTATGGGCTCCACCGTATGGGCTCCATCCTGCCGTAGCTCCACCGTATGGGCTCCATCCTGCCGTAGCTCCACCGTATGGGCTCCATCCTGCCGTAGCTCCACCGTATGGGCTCCATCCTGCCGTAGCTCCACCGTATGGGCTCCAACCTGCCGTAGCTCCACCATATGGGCTCCATCCTGCCGTAGCTCCACCGTATGGGCTCCATCCTGCCGTAGCTCCACCGTATGGGCTCCATCCTGCCGTAGCTCCACCGTATGGGCTCCATCCTGCCGTAGCTCCACCGTATGGGCTCCATCCTGCCGTAGCTCCACCGTATGGGCTCTATCCTGCCGTAGCTCCACCGTATGGGTTCCATCCTGCCGTAGCTCCACCGTATGGGCTCCATCCTGCCGTAGCTCCACCGTATGGGCTCTATCCTGCCGTAGCTCCACCGTATGGGTTCCATCCTGCCGTAGCTCCACCGTATGGGTTCCATCCTGCCGTAGCTCCACCGTATGGGTTCCATCCTGCCGTAGCTCCACCGTATGGGCTCCATCCTGCCGTAGCTCCACCGTATGTGCTCCATCCTGCCGTAGCTCCACCGTATGGGCTCCATCCTGCCGTAGCTCCACCGTATGGGCTCTATCCTGCCGTAGCTCCACCGTATGGGTTCCATCCTGCCGTAGCTCCACCGTATGGGTTCCATCCTGCCGTAGCTCCACCGTATGGGCTCTATCCTGCCGTAGCTCCACCGTATGGGCTCCATCCTGCCGTAGCTCCACCGTATGGGTTCCATCCTGCCGTAGCTCCACCGTATGGGCTCCATCCTGCCGTAGCTCCACCGTATGGGCTCTATCCTGCCGTAGCTCCACCGTATGGGTTCCATCCTGCCGTAGCTCCACCGTATGGGTTCCATCCTGCCGTAGCTCCACTCCACGGTCCATTACTCCCCGCAGCATACCGTTCCTCAGCTCACCTCAGCTGGCGCGCCGCTCGGCGGCCGCCCGCGACGGCCAGCCTGAGCGCCAACACTGCACGGGTCAGGGGAGGGGGGGGGGGCACAGCTGAGCCGGCACGCGCCGTATTGCGGCCGTGGCGCGGCTGGCTGCCAGCCGGGCCGCGTCGGCGCTCCACTGCCGGGCAGTGTCATTCCGCTGCCAACAGAGCCAGCGGACAGCCGCGGGCCGCCGAATGCCGGTCATGCCGCTCCGCACCGCCGCCGGCTGGCCGCCGCCCAACGCAGCAGCAGCAGCAGCAGCAGCAGCAGCAGCAGCAGCAGTAGCAGCAGCAGCAGCAGCAGCAGCAGCAGCAGCAGCCGCCGGCCGAGGACGACGTGTCCAACTCCACATACCTCCCGCCGCCCGGCCGACGGTCCGTTTCAGCAGACGGCGAGACACAAACGTCACCGCGGTCAGTGGTTAAAACGTATCGGTTTCGGCCTAACTCGTAACATAATTGTACAGAATAACTTGACGCGAATGGTGACTAAAACTTGAGCTGACCCATTGTTAACAGCAGTTTCGAGTTATTTGTAAGCGTGTCTTCCACCAAGGCCGACCCCTCGACAGTTTCCTCGCTGGCCGACGCAGTTGATCACATTTCTCCTGTACCGCAGCAATACAATACATGTTGGTTTATTCTTTGAATAACTGGGGCATAAATTGTGCTTGGCAAAGAAGTCATCGGACCTTCAGTTTTCGAAAGCTTACGTCTTTCGTGTGTGATATATTGCGTCAAGTTATGCATTATCTTGTGAGAAGAATACCCAATGGCCAGTAATTCACCGGCTGAAAGGCCTGGGCTCAGAGGACAGGGAAGGAAGGACAGGGGACGCACCTGTGAACTCTGTGTTGGCCCGCAGATCGTCCAGCATCTCCGGCTTCAGCTTGCTGTTCTGCTTCCCCATGGTGACGTGACGTCACTGAAACAACAGGCCGGCAGCAGCCGTCAGCCGTCAGCACGGCGCGGCAGCCGGCGGCCGGCCGGACGGACGGCACAGACCGGCCTTCGTCAGTGGGCAGCAGTGCGCTGGAGGCCGACCCCCGCTCCACACCACACACACAGACACAGACACAGCACCACGCGCACCCGCTGTGTGCCGACCAGCCGTCACGCAGCCAGCACGCTCACCGTCACGGGCGTCACGTGGCGGCCCGCGTCGCAGTCGGCCGGGCGGTGTCACTGTCGACACGGAGGAGGCGGCGTCGCGCGTCTGGCCGGCGTGCGGCCGACTACTGTCTCTGCTCCTGCTGCGGCGGCGGCGGCGGCGGCGGCGGCCGCTGGCTCGGCGGCCTGCCAGCGGCCGCCAGCCACCTGCCGCAGCCGGCGACGGCCACCGACCGTGGGGAAACCAGTCACAGGCTACAAATTAGCCACTTTATTTGGAAACAAGCCCGACGAAACAGAGCGTAACAACGGGAAAGGCGTCTCGCGGTGGCAGGGCGGGGCCAAGGTGCGGCGGCGGCGACCCTGGGCGTGCCTGAAGCAGACCCCCTGTCCCTGCCCTCCCTCCCTCCCTCCCCGGGGCGGCGACAGAAGGGTTAGTCGGAAAGTGTTCGGAATGTGAGAGGTGTGTGTGGTGCAGCGGGAGCAGACCCGGGGTCGGGTCACCCGCCGTATCAGCGGCCCACCGTCCACGCACGGGCCCAGCAGAAAAGTGACACGCACTTGGCGAGATACAAGCGCCGCGATATGGGCGGCCGCCAACATAAGAGCAAGCTAATTCGGCGCATACAAGACTTGAACAAGTCGAAAAAACGCACGCATACACACACACACACACACACACACACACACACACACACACACACACACACACACACACACACACACACACACACACACACACACACACACACACACACACACGCACACGCACACACACGTACACGCACACGCACACACACGTACGCCCACACACACACGCAAACGCACACGCACACGCACACGCACACGCACACGCACACGCACACGCACGTACGCCCACACGCACGCACGCACGCACGCACGCACGCACGCACGCACGCACGCCCACACGCCCACACGCACGCACGCACGCCCACACGCACACGCACACGCACACGCACACGCACACGCACACGCACACACACACACACACACACACACACACACACACACACACACACACACACACACACACACACACACACACACACACACACACACACACGCACATCGAGCCGAGGCCTACACACATCACCACGAGCCCAGGCCCACGCGCGTACACTTGCGACACCTGACGGAACAGCGTCAAACCATAAAATCGAATCACACGCGCTCACTCCGGCGCCGCAGCGGACCGCACCATTCACTCACTCCCTATCACCGAGAACCGCCGTCACCGCCGGCCGCTCTGTGAACGGCGGTGAACCAGCGACGCCCGGCGGCGGCGGCGGTACCGCCCACCGTCGGGCGGCGCCGCACGCGTCAACGCCGCACCGGCCGCCCTCAACTCTCTCTCTCTCTCTCTTTATCTTTCCATTGCACTCTCAGCACCTCCACTGCGGCGGACCGGCGGCACGCACACCACTGCCCTCGGTCGCGGCCGCGGCTCAGCGGGCTGCCTCCAGAAGACGACGTTCGGTCCGTGCCGGCCGCCGCCTCAGAGTCCGGGGCGACACGGCGGGCCTCCGCCGGCCCCGCCGACACGCGCTCCACGCTCTGCGAGTCCGTCCGGTGCCGTCTACTGCCGGCCGACGCCTGTTCACTTCCCGGCCACATGACGTCACTCTCCACCGCGTGACGTCACTCTCCACGACATGGCGTCACTCTTCGGCATATGACGTCACTCCTCGGCCGCTGGCCAGCGCGCTGTCTGCGGACCCCAGCATTCCCTCCGCGACGCCTACGAGGCGGTCGGGTTGAGCATCTTGGAGAGCTCCTCATCCTGGAGGCAGCCCTTGAGGAACTCGTCCTGCGTCAGCTGGTTGTCGCCGTTCTCGTCCATCCTGGCAAAGATGGTTTTGGCGCGCTCCTCGGCCGAGTCCTGCGGCTTCGACGGCGACGAGGTGCCCAGCATGTCGTAAATGGCCTGCCGAACAGGGAGACGAGAGGTCAGAGTCGGGGTCAGGAGACGATCAGACGGCGGAGACAAGAGGTCAGAGTCGGGGTCAGGAGACGATCAGACGGCGGAGACAAGAGGTCAGAGTCGGGGTCAGGAGACGATCAGACGGCGGAGACAAGAGGTCAGAGTCGGGGCCAGGAGACGATCAGACGGCGGAGAGACGAGGTCAGAGTCGGGTCAGGAGACGATCAGACGGCGGAGACGAGAGGTCAGAGTCGAGGTCAGGAGACGATCAGACGGCGGAGACGAGAGGTCAGAGTCGAGGTCAGACGGTCAGACAGCGGTTAGACATCAGGTCAGACATCAGGTCAGACATCAGGTCAGACATCAGGTCAGACATCAGGTCAGACATCAGGTCAGACATCAGGTCAGACATCAGGTCAGACATCAGGTCAGACATCAGGTCAGACATCAGGTCAGACATCAGGTCAGACATCAGGTCACACATTCAGACAGACAGAGGACAGAGCTGAATTCACGCCCTATTTCCAGACTGTAAGTGACCGGGGAATCACGTGATCCACAGCCTTTGCCGTCCAGTGGAGATCCTCACCACAAACATGATGCACGATACCTACCACAGACACCGGCCCATGGACATACACAGTGTGTATGTCCAGTCAGCTGTGTGTATTAAACACACAGCTGACTCACTCCAGACAGTCACACGGATAGCCACACGTCAGCTGATGACGAGTGGACACGGCAGCCGGCCGGCAACACGGGCACACAGCTGAATCACGGAGACCAACACGGCCTATAGTTACACGGGACGCGTGAGAAGCAGCAATAAACGAGACCGCCGGCGGCGATAGCAGAAATCACAGCCGAGCCACCACGGCGCTGTGCGCGCAGCCATTTGCCAATGTGTGCACTGTGCAACGACATGCGAGAAACGCGGGAACTAGACGTTCTGGAGCCAATTCTAGGAGTGGGAAACCAATAGGGAGTACAAAAACGCAGAAGGCGGCTCGTTTTCTGAAAGGAGCACGACGTCCATAAGTCAGATAAATAAGGGATGGGTCCACTCCACTCGGTTCTTTTGACTAGCCGGTGGAGTCATGGACACAGCTACTAAATTCGCACCACTGCATCCCAACCACTATATTCCAGCCACTGCCTTTCATCCAATTGCCTTCCGTCCACATTCTATCACCGCCTCCGTATTGTTGCCGATCCGCCATCCGCCACAGACGGTAACAGGACCATTATCGCCGCCACACACCGCCACTGGCGACCCGGCGATCTATCACGCCAGCTTCATCATCACCACCGCCGCCGCCGCCGCCGCCGCCACCGCCACCGCCATCACGCCATCATCACCATCGACACGGTGCCGCGTGCCGCCGCGCGGGGTACGAAGCCACGCCACCCGTCCATCAGGCACGGGGCCGGTGGGCCGCGGCCGACCTTCTGCCGCGCAGTCACACAGGCAGGCAGCCCGGTAACCTAAACACACGGAGCGGGCCGGACCGTGACGGCAGGACGACCCTCCGCCGCGCGGTCACAGGCAGGCAGCCCGGTAACCTAAACACACGGAGCGGGCCGGACCGTGACGGCAGGCCGACCCTCCGCCGCGCGGTCACAGGCAGGCAGCCCGGTAACCTAAACACACGGAGCGGGCCGGACCGTGACGGCAGGCCGACCCTCCGCCGCGCGGTCACAGGCAGACAGCCCGGTAACCTAAACACACGGAGCGGGCCGGACCGTGACGGCAGGCCGACCCTCTGCCGCGCGGTCACAGGCAGGCAGCCCGGTAACCTAAACACACGGAGCGGGCCGGACCGTGACGGCAGGACGACCCTCCGCCGCGCGGTCACAGGCAGACAGCCCGGTAACCTAAACACACGGAGCGGGCCGGACCGTGACGGCAGGCCGACCCTCTGCCGCGCGGTCACAGGCAGGCAGCCCGGTAACCTAAACACACGGAGCGGGCCGGACCGTGACGGCAGGACGACCCTCCGCCGCGCGGTCACAGGCAGACAGCCCGGTAACCTAAACACACGGAACGGGCCGGACCGTGACGGCAGGACGACCCTCCGCCGCGCGGTCACAGGCAGACAGCCCGGCAACCTAAACACACGGAGCGGGCACCGTGACGGCAGGACGACCCTCCGCCGCGCGGTCACAGGCAGGCAGCCCGGTAACCTAAACACACGGAGCGGGCCGGACCGTGACGGCAGGACGACCCTCCACCGCGCGGTCACACAGACAGGCAGCCCGGTAACCTAAACACACGGAGCGGGCCGGACCGTGACGGCAGGACGACCCTCCGCCGCGCGGTCACAGGCAGGCAGACCGGTAACCTAAACACACGGATCGGGCCGGACCGTGACGGCAGGACGACCCTCCGCCGCGCGGTCACACAGACAGGCAGCCCGGTAACCTAAACACACGGAGCGGGCCGGACCGTAACGGCAGGATAACTCAGAGCCGCCGCCGCCGCCGCCGCGCGGTCGGTGAAGTCGGAGGTGGCCGGTCACCCTGACCTCGTGAGCGCGTCACGCTGTGACGTCATGGTGCCCGTGATGCGCTGACGCCGTCACAGTGATTCATCACAGCATCATGGCTATCGGCGAAGCTAACAAAGCGTTCTTTGGTATGTTTTCTAACGTAGGCATACATTGCATTTCAAAATGTGTGCATCATTTTGGGGGTTTCCAGGTCTCACTGATACCGTAGAACATCGGACCGAGACGGAGGAGCAGTGTCATACGTCTTGTCATACGTCTATTCAGCCCCCGCCGCTGGCAGAGGGGACACCACCCCGACCGACAGAAGACAGGACAATAACATTGGCCAGAGATCTCATCCCGGATCCCGCACCCGGTACGACGCTGTCGCCGTCGCCGTATATGACACACGGCACACAGTCACCACAGTTCCCCTGCCACTCCCTCTCACGCCATGTCTCCTCCGTCGCTCTTCCTCTCCCCTGACCGGGGAATTTTCCGCTCCGCGATCCAGTTCCCCTGCCCACCCATCCGGCAGCGCGGTCACGCACCGTCGCCGATCATATTTCGGCGTTAGCTGTCGATGAGTGGAATGATTGGCTATTGCCATGCATGACGGGTGGTGGGCTGAGCGCGACCCCCCCCCCCCCCCCCCCCCCAGCGAGCCCCACCGGTGCTCCCGGGTCACCTTCCCCGGCCGGCACTTGCGCAGAAAGGTTGTATGGACGCAGAAAGGCCAACAGAAACTTGCGCCGCGTATGGACGCAGACAAGTCAACAGAAACTTGCGTCCCGTATGGACGCAGAACAGACCACAGAGACTTGCGCCGCGTATGGACGCAGAACAGTCAACAGAAACTTGCGCTGCGTATGGACGTAGAAAAGTCCACAGAAACTTGCGCCCCGTATGGACGTAGAAAAGTCCACAGAAACTTGCGCCGCGTATGGACGCAGACAAGTCAACAGAAACTTGCACCGCGTATGGACGCAGACAAGACCACAGAAACTTGCTACACAAAAGTGCATGCTTTGGAACTTCATGCCACGAATAAAAGTAAGGCTATATAAATGATCAATCGAAAGTTTACGACGACTGAAGACCAGACAGTCAGCAGTCTTCGATTGACGACGAACTATAGCGTGCCCCTTTTTACTATGACTGAGTTCCGAAGGCTTGTGCAATGATGTGCCGTGTTTCCCTGATTTGGTTCTGATTTGGTTTATATCCATCCGATCACGGGAATGAGGCTCGACTGTGACTCACCGAGCTCCTGTGCAGTGCACCGGAGCAGCTCTGTCCGGGTCCCGTCTGAAAGCACGACATCCCAACTCCAGGGCTGGGCTGTGAGTCAGACCCAGACTGGTTATTGATTCACCGTTTTTGGAAGGATTCAATCACGATTCATTTTAGAATATGAATGATTCAGTCACCGTTTGATTCATGGATAACCATTTTGAGAAATTATTCTTTCCGATTCAAAGAATCAAAACATTTGTTGGTCAAATCACGTTTGACTCACCATTGAAATAGCATTGCAGTCTTTTTGATTCAATCAGCCTCGTCTCTATGCGGGTTTGGATTCAGTCATGATTCATGAATCAACAAATCCGGTGGTGAATCGATTCTTCTTCGATTCAAGGGATTTTGATTGAACGATTCCAATCGATTCAATCAGAGTCGAATCAATAAACAGTCTGGGCCAGACCACCCTACCTCTAGGGCTGGGGTATCTGCAGACCCCACCGTCAGGACTGGGGTATCTGCAGCCCCACCTCCGGGGCTGGGGTAGCTGCAGACCCCACCGTCAGGACTGGGGTATCTGCAGACCCCACCTCCGGGGCTGGGGTAGCTGCAGACCCCACCTCCGGGGCTGGGGTAGCTGCAGACCCCACCTCCGGGGCTGGGGTAGCTGCAGACCCCACCGTCAGGACTGGGGTATCTGCAGACCCCACCTCCGGGGCTGGGGTAGCTGCAGACCCCACCTCCGGGGCTGGGGTAGCTGCAGCCCCCACCTCCGGGGCTGGGGTAGCTACAGACCCCACCTCCGGGGCTGGGGTAGCTGCAGCCCCACCTCCGGGGCTGGGGTAGCTGCAGACCCCACCGTCAGGACTGGGGTATCTGCAGCCCCACCTCCGGGGCTGGGGTAGCTGCAGACCCCACCGTCAGGACTGGGGTATCTGCAGACCCCACCGTCAGGACTGGGGTATCTGCAGCCCCACCTCCGGGGCTGGGGTAGCTGCAGACCCCACCGTCAGGACTGGGGTATCTGCAGACCCCACCGTCAGGACTGGGGTATCTGCAGCCCCACCTCCGGGGCTGGGGTAGCTGCAGCCCCACCTCCGGGGCTGGGGTAGCTGCAGCCCCACCTCCGGGGCTGGGGTAGCTGCAGACCCCACCGTCAGGACTGGGGTAGCTGCAGACCCCACCGTCAGGACTGGGGTAGCTGCAGACCCACCTCCGGGGCTGGGGTAGCTGCAGACCCCACCTCCGGGGCTGGGGTAGCTGCAGACCCCACCTCCGGGGCTGGGGTAGCTACAGACCCCACCTCGGGGGCTGAGGTAGCTACAGACCCCACCGTCAGGACTGGGGTAGCTACAGACCCCACCTCCGGGGCTGGGGTAGCTGCAGACCCCACCGTCAGGACTGGGGTAGCTACAGACCCCACCTCCGGGGCTGGGGTAGCTGCAGACCCCACCGTCAGGACTGGGGTAGCTACAGACCCCACCTCCGGGGCTGGGGTAGCTGCAGACCCCACCTCCGGGGCTGGGGTAGCTGCAGCCCCACCTCCGGGGCTGGGGTAGCTGCAGCCCCACCTCCGGGGCTGGGGTAGCTACAGACCCCACCTCGGGGGCTGAGGTAGCTACAGACCCCACCGTCAGGACTGGGGTAGCTACAGACCCCACCTCCGGGGCTGGGGTAGCTGCAGACCCCACCTCGGGGGCTGAGGTAGCTACAGACCCCACCGTCAGGACTGGGGTAGCTACAGACCCCACCTCCGGGGCTGGGGTAGCTGCAGACCCCACCGTCAGGACTGGGGTAGCTACAGACCCCACCTCCGGGGCTGGGGTAGCTGCAGACCCCACCTCCGGGGCTGGGGTAGCTGCAGCCCCACCTCCGGGGCTGGGGTAGCTGCAGCCCCACCTCCGGGGCTGGGGTAGCTGCAGACCCCACCTCCGGGGCTGGGGTATCTGCAGACCCCACCGTCAGGACTGGGGTATCTGCAGCCCCACCTCCGGGGCTGGGGTAGCTGCAGACCCCACCTCCGGGGCTGGGGTATCTGCAGACCCCACCGTCAGGACTGGGGTATCTGCAGCCCCACCTCCGGGGCTGGGGTAGCTGCAGACCCCACCTCCGGGGCTGGGGTAGCTGCAGACCCCACCGTCAGGACTGGGGTAGCTGCAGACCCACCTCCGGGGCTGGGGTAGCTGCAGACCCCACCTCCGGGGCTGGGGTAGCTGCAGACCCCACCTCCGGGGCTGGGGTAGCTACAGACCCCACCTCGGGGGCTGAGGTAGCTACAGACCCCACCGTCAGGACTGGGGTAGCTACAGACCCCACCTCCGGGGCTGGGGTAGCTGCAGACCCCACCGTCAGGACTGGGGTAGCTACAGACCCCACCTCCGGGGCTGGGGTAGCTGCAGACCCCACCTCCGGGGCTGGGGTAGCTGCAGCCCCACCTCCGGGGCTGGGGTAGCTGCAGACCCACCTCCGGGGCTGGGGTAGCTACAGACCCCACCTCCGGGGCTGGGGTAGCTGCAGACCCCACCGTCAGGACTGGGGTAGCTGCAGACCCCACCTCCGGGGCTGGGGTAGCTGCAGACCCCACCGTCAGGGCTGGGGTAGCTGCAGACCCCACCGTCAGGACTGGGGTATCTGCAGCCCCACCTCCGGGGCTGGGGTAGCTGCAGACCCCACCGTCAGGACTGGGGTATCTGCAGACCCCACCGTCAGGACTGGGGTAGCTGCAGCCCCACCTCCGGGGCTGGGGTAGCTGCAGACCCCACCGTCAGGACTGGGGTATCTGCAGCCCCACCTCCGGGGCTGGGGTAGCTGCAGACCCCACCTCCGGGGCTGGGGTAGCTGCAGCCCCACCTCCGGGGCTGGGGTAGCTACAGACCCCACCGTCAGGACTGGGGTATCTGCAGACCCCACCGTCAGGACTGGGGTATCTGCAGCCCCACCTCCGGGGCTGGGGTAGCTGCAGACCCCACCTCCGGGGCTGGGGTAGCTGCAGCCCCACCTCCGGGGCTGGGGTAGCTGCAGACCCCACCTCCGGGGCTGGGGTAGCTGCAGCCCCCACCTCCGGGGCTGGGGTAGCTGCAGACCCCACCTCCGGGGCTGGGGTAGCTGCAGCCCCCACCTCCGGGGCTGGGGTAGCTGCAGACCCCACCGTCAGGACTGGGGTATCTGCAGACCCCACCTCCGGGGCTGGGGTAGCTACAGACCCCACCGTCAGGACTGGGGTAGCTGCAGACCCCACCGTCAGGACTGGGGTATCTGCAGACCCCACCTCCGGGGCTGGGGTAGCTGCAGACCCCACCGTCAGGACTGGGGTAGCTGCAGACCACCGCCAGGGCTGGGGTATCTGCAGACCCCACCGTCAGGACTGGGGTATCTGCAGCCCCACCTCCGGGGCTGGGGTAGCTGCAGACCCCACCTCCGGGGCTGGGGTAGCTGCAGACCCCACCTCCGGGGCTGGGGTATCTGCAGACCCCACCGTCAGGACTGGGGTAGCTGCAGACCCCACCTCCGGGGCTGGGGTAGCTGCAGACCCCACCGTCAGGGCTGGGGTAGCTGCAGACCCCACCTCCGGGGCTGGGGTAGCTGCAGCCCCACCTCCGGGGCTGGGGTAGCTGCAGCCCCACCTCCGGGGCTGGGGTAGCTACAGACCCCACCGTCAGGACTGGGGTAGCTGCAGACCCCACCTCCGGGGCTGGGGTATCTGCAGACCACCGTCAGGACTGGGGTAGCTGCAGACCCCACCTCCGGGGCTGGGGTATCTGCAGACCACCGTCAGGACTGGGGTAGCTGCAGACCCCACCGTCAGGACTGGGGTAGCTGCAGACCCCACCGTCAGGACTGGGGTATCTGCAGCCCCACCTCCGGGGCTGGGGTAGCTGCAGACCCCACCGTCAGGACTGGGGTATCTGCAGCCCCACCTCCGGGGCTGGGGTAGCTGCAGACCCCACCTCCGGGGCTGGGGTAGCTACAGACCCCACCGTCAGGACTGGGGTAGCTACAGACCCCACCTCCGGGGCTGGGGTAGCTGCAGACCCCACCGTCAGGACTGGGGTAGCTACAGACCCCACCTCCGGGGCTGGGGTAGCTGCAGACCCCACCTCCGGGGCTGGGGTAGCTGCAGCCCCACCGTCAGGACTGGGGTAGCTGCAGACCCCACCGTCAGGACTGGGGTATCTGCAGCCCCCACCGTCAGGACTGGGGTATCTGCAGACCCCACCGTCAGGACTGGGGTATCTGCAGCCCCACCTCCGGGGCTGGGGTAGCTGCAGACCCCACCTCCGGGGCTGGGGTAGCTGCAGCCCCACCTCCGGGGCTGGGGTAGCTACAGACCCCACCGTCAGGACTGGGGTATCTGCAGACCCCACCGTCAGGACTGGGGTATCTGCAGCCCCACCTCCGGGGCTGGGGTAGCTGCAGACCCCACCTCCGGGGCTGGGGTAGCTACAGACCCCACCGTCAGGACTGGGGTAGCTGCAGCCCCCACCGTCAGGACTGGGGTATCTGCAGCCCCACCTCCGGGGCTGGGGTATCTGCAGACCACCGTCAGGACTGGGGTAGCTGCAGACCCCACCGTCAGGGCTGGGGTAGCTACAGACCCCACCTCCGGGGCTGGGGTAGCTGCAGCCCCACCTCCGGGGCTGGGGTAGCTGCAGCCCCACCTCCGGGGCTGGGGTAGCTGCAGACCCCACCTCCGGGGCTGGGGTAGCTGCAGCCCCCACCTCCGGGGCTGGGGTAGCTGCAGACCCCACCGTCAGGGCTGGGGTAGCTGCAGACCCCACCGTCAGGACTGGGGTAGCTACAGACCCCACCTCCGGGGCTGGGGTAGCTGCAGACCCCACCTCCGGGGCTGGGGTAGCTGCAGACCCCACCTCCGGGGCTGGGGTAGCTGCAGACCCCACCGTCAGGGCTGGGGTAGCTGCAGACCCCACCTCCGGGGCTGGGGTAGCTGCAGCCCCACCTCCGGGGCTGGGGTAGCTGCAGACCCCACCGTCAGGACTGGGGTAGCTGCAGACCCCACCGTCAGGACTGGGGTAGCTGCAGACCCCACCGTCAGGACTGGGGTAGCTGCAGACCCCACCTCCGGGGCTGGGGTAGCTACAGACCCCACCGTCAGGACTGGGGTATCTGCAGACCCCACCTCCGGGGCTGGGGTATCTGCAGACCCCACCTCCGGGGCTGGGGTATCTGCAGACCCCACCGTCAGGACTGGGGTATCTGCAGCCCCACCTCCGGGGCTGGGGTAGCTGCAGCCCCACCGTCAGGACTGGGGTATCTGCAGCCCCACCTCCGGGGCTGGGGTAGCTGCAGACCCCACCGTCAGGACTGGGGTATCTGCAGCCCCACCTCCGGGGCTGGGGTAGCTGCAGACCCCACCGTCAGGACTGGGGTATCTGCAGCCCCACCTCCGGGGCTGGGGTATCTGCAGACCCCACCGTCAGGACTGGGGTATCTGCAGCCCCACCTCCGGGGCTGGGGTAGCTGCAGACCCCACCGTCAGGACTGGGGTATCTGCAGCCCCACCTCCGGGGCTGGGGTAGCTGCAGACCCCACCGTCAGGACTGGGGTATCTGCAGCCCCACCTCCGGGGCTGGGGTATCTGCAGACCCCACCGTCAGGACTGGGGTATCTGCAGACCCCACCTCCGGGGCTGGGGTATCTGCAGCCCCACCTCCGGGGCTGAGGTATCTGCAGCCCCACCTCCGGGGCTGGGGTATCTGCAGACCCCACCTCCGGGGCTGGGGTAGCTGCAGACCCCACCTCCGGGGCTGGGGTAGCTGCAGACCACCGTCAGGACTAACAGGTGGCTCGTTCTCTTCATCGGAAAGGGCTGGTTTGCTTCGTCGGAAATCGGCGGGCGTGAGCGGGTTGGATCGGCTGTCTGGATTTAACCGAATACGACGACATGCTGTTCACGAGGTTGACTACCCATTCCGTTGAGTTATCGTCTATCAGAAGCCGAACGATCGGTCGGAATGACTCCCTGCTTCTCTGTTTGCTTCTGTTTAGGCCGGCTGACAATCAGCGCTCACCATGTCCGCCGACCCACCCTGTCGTACCACTACCACCGAGCTGGGCTTCCCAGCCCAGAACAACGGTGCTGAGCCGGCGGTACAACTGATCGGCCTGATCCCGGTCACGGCGCCGCTCCACTCACTCCATCGCCGGCATTCTCCGCGTCCACGGCCGGCCCACAGACCGCTGATAGCATAACATGACGCCGGCCAACACGTCCGTGCACGTGCAACCTGGCGAGCGTGCCAGGAGTCTCAGATCGAGGCGGCATTCCGCGCATAGGAACATCCCCAATCCATTGTTGTAGCGGAGAACAGCACCGGATTTGAGGCATTCCTTCAGACGAATATCGTGCCGGGGCACGCCCGTGTCAGCAGACAATGGAATCTCATTCTATACATTATGCAACAGAGGAAGGGGGAGGAAGACGGACACTGAAGTCACGAGCACCGCTTAAGATTGGGGACCTCATTGAGCGGCTGCAAACAGCTGTTAAAGCAATGCTGGGCTCTGGCACCGGCAGGGTGTCTATTTCTGGAAGCTCATAAACATAGCGTTGTCTGGAGTTGCCCACTATACACGCCAGGCTGCTGCATAAACAATGAGGGCTGGACATTTACACTTCTGGCTGCACCACCACCACTCCGCAAACACGGCTAATTTGCATCAAGGGGCTCAACATGCTGCACATATGATGCATCTGTAACAAAAGTAACTTACGCCATTAGCGTACGCTTTTGGCGCCGCCTTCTTGCGGCCCTAATGAATGACGATACATTCAGTCAAGTGTGCAGCATCACATCATTCACGAGGACACCAATACGTG
This sequence comes from Chirona hameri, assembly GCA_036785665.1. Classification (NCBI taxonomy): domain Eukaryota; kingdom Metazoa; phylum Arthropoda; class Thecostraca; order Balanomorpha; family Balanidae; genus Chirona; species Chirona hameri. Next base: position 52,549 of record JAXIVJ010005376.1, on the reverse strand, counting down.
CGCAACTTTCCCAAACACCTGTCGGTCAATCCCACCCAAACCTCGTAAGTACACTGCAGGGCCGTATCCTCCTATCTTTCCCATTGCCACGCCGGGTCGACACGTCACAAGCGCATGCATCGTCGCGACCAACGACAAAACGACCGCAGCCGACGGCGGGAATATCCTGCCGACGCGTCTCCGCCGTGCCACGTCACGTCACGTCACGTCACGAGTCTGTCGGACGTGACTCACCTCCTGGGGCCGACACACGTCACGCGCCCCGCGCTCCCCGCCCCTCGCCGCTTCCGTCCCTCCCTCCCCGCCTCTTCCTTCCCTGCTGACCGACCGACCGACCGACCGACCGACCGACCGACCGACCGACCGACTGACTGACCTCATTACGCGCGGTGCTCCCCTCCCCAGCGTCGCCCGGGCGCGTGACACGCACTGGTACACCGAGCCGTGCGGGGAGGCGCAGAGAGCAATGGTACACAGAGCCGTGCGGGGACGTGGCACTGACGACAGCGCCGTCCCGCGCGTCGACCCACTGTGCCGCTGGGCGACACAGTCTCCACGCCATCACAGTGAACGGACCGGACAGAGGGAAGGCAGCTGGACAGATGGCTGGATCAAGTCAGGACAGGTCAACTGCCTTGATTTCGTGTTGAGACATGTGACGGTGAGGACACCGACCAGACGGCGTCAGTCCACCTATGTCCGGTGAGGTCAGGTCAGACCATGTCCGCTGTCCAGTGTGGCCCGGTCCACAGGACTGCAGTGGCAGCCGCCGCTTTCCAACCCGTAGCACATGGTACAGCACAGCCTTCTCCAGACGACCGATGGGCCAAGACCAGCGGACCGCAACCATAGCGCATGGTACAGCACATGCTTCTCCAGACGACCGATGGGCCAAGACCAGTGGACCGCAACCATAGCACATGGTACAGCACATGCTTCTCCAGACGACCGATGGGCCAAGACCAGCGGACCGCAACCATAGCACATGGTACAGCACATGCTTCTCCAGACGACCGATGGGCCAAGACCAGCGGACCGCAACCATAACACATGGTACAGCACATGCTTCTCCAGACGACCGATGGGCCAAGACCAGCGGACCGCAACCATAGCACATGGTACAGCACATGCTTCTCCAGACGACCGATGGGCCAAGACCAGTGGACCGCACGTGAGTCATGACCACTTCACCAGGACCCACCACCCGCCACCGACACCAGACCCCCAGTCTCTGAGCCACGCTCCGCCTATTCTACCACTGAAGCGGCCAATTCCATCTATCCTACCACCTCCACTACAAGACCCTGTCTGCTCTACCGGCACCTGAACTTGCCGAACTTGCTGAACTGGCCAAACCGACCGACTGCCGGGCTGACTCGGCGCGCAGGTGATCGCCAATCTACAGAAACGGACACAACTGGGCTGAACACGGCTAACAGAGACACGGGAGACCTCGGGCCGGCCAGGCGGAAAGGTAGACACAGAGAAGCATGCAGGTCGCATATTAGTGTGTGTGTGTGTCAATGAATGCGTTTATGTTTTAAAATACACATTTAAAGTGAAAAAGAAACATGCAGGGCTGGGTAGTAGGGCGTCGAGAGAAGTCAGCGCAGACGAACAGAGAACATGCAGGGATCAATCAGAAGCTATATGAAGATGCAAAAAGATACAGAAGATATAGGCGTCCTGGATTAAATGATGATGGTAGTGATTATGATGACGAATTAGGCTTTGGCGATTTATTTAGACGATTTACTCGTAGGTGCGTTACCAACATTGGCTATAGGGCACCCGCCCTGTTATTGGTATATGCAGATGAGATCATGCGACGACAGACATTCGTCAGACAGACTATCGACGCCACCGACAAACTATCGACGCCACGGAGACACATTATCGGCAGCACCGACACATGCAGAGACAAATGGACGTGCACACTATCGACAGTCGCGCTATCGAGATGCATGCGCGGCTAGATGGATGAGTGGATATCGACACCTGGATATCGACACGGCGACGGATAGATCGACACGGGTAGATCGACACGGGTAGATCGTCACGGGTATATCGTCACGGAGCTCGAAAGCCTGGCCTCGGGGGACGAGTCGCTTCAGCCTCTGGGCGAGCGTGCCAGTGTTCTTCCGAGCTTCGTCCGGGAAGTGGGTGTTGAGTGTTGTTGAGTATCCATGAGTGTTGCTGCTGCTGCTGCTGCTGCTCAGTGTGCCGGGGTCGCCTGCGACCGGCGGCGGCGGCGGCGGCGGGGGGGGGGGGGCGGCGGCGGCGGCGGCGGCGGCGGCGGCGGCGGCGGCGGCGGGGGCGGGGGCGGGGGCGGGGGCGGCCGAGGCGCCACTCAATAGCAATGGCACAGCGTCGACTGAGCCATCTGAAATCAATGCGCCGCGCTCCGGCCGGCCGTGCCTGCTCCCAAGACGCCGTGCCGTGCCGCCGCCGGCCACGGAGCGACCGAGGAGGCTCTCCGGCGAGGGCCACCGGTTCGACTCGAAACGACTCGACGAGCTGTTGCGCAGAGACTGTTGTCCCCAGACCTGGGGCAGGAGCAGGAGCAGGAGCAGAAGCAGGAGCAGGAGCAGAAGCAGGAGCAGGAGCAGGATCCGGGGACGGAGCTGGAGCCCGAGCCGTGTCCTGAGCCGGGGACGTCCCCGGAGCCAAAGCCGTGCCCGGAGCCGGGGACGTCCCCGGAGCCAGAGCCGTGCCCGGAGCCGGGGACGTCCCTGGAGCCAGAGCCGAAGCCGTGACGACAGGCCTGCTCCCCCACACCCCACCTCCACAATATACTCTGGCGTCACCAGGACACGTCCGACTGACGCCACCCAATCAGTGACGTCACCCGGACGATGACGTCACCTCTCCCGCTGTCTTACCTGGACGATTTTGGTCATCTCCTGCAGGTCAATGACGCCGTTGCCGTCCACGTCGTACATGCTGAAGGCCCAGCGCAGCTTCTCCTCCGGAGTGCCGGCAGAGGTCACGTCGATCGCCAGCAGGAACTCCTGAAAACGGCCGACAGGTGTCAGTGCTGTCGGGTAGTTCACTGCGCGGCCGCCAGGCGGCAGCGAGTCACGAGCACTGAACTCAATAACCACGTCACGAGGCACGAGGGACGCTGCGCCGCTGCGCCGCTGCGCCGCTGCGCCGCGCCCGGCCCCTGGACTGGGAGCGACAGCGAGGGGCGGCGTCCCTCGGCAACACCGTACCTAGCGACATGCCGCGATGCACGTGCCCTCCCGCACCACGATCGCTGCTATCGCAGCCTCGTCTGACCTTTCGCGCCGCCGGTGGGCCATTTCGGCCCGGCCGCCGCAGCGCTAACTACATTCCCGCCACGCCGTCGATTTCCATTGGAAAATGTGGCGCCATTCTCCGGCCCATTTGTCCACAGATAGCTCGGGGAGGGCCGCGGCCCCGGAGGTGGCCCGGAGGCGTCCAGGAGGTGGCCCGGAAGCGCCCCGGAGGTGGCCCGGAGGTGGCCCGGAGGCGCCCCGGAGGCGGCCCCGGAGGTGGCCCACGGGTCGGGAAGGCGAGAGGCGCTGACATTCACGCACCACTGGCGGTGTTAGACGGACGTCCAGTGGTCTCCACTGCGGGCACCACTGGCGGTGTTAGACGGACGTCCAGTGGTCTCCACTGCGGGCACCACTGGCGGTGTTAGACAGACGTCCAGTGGTCTCCACTGCGGGCACCACTGGCGGTGTTAGACAGACGTCCAGTGGTCTCCACTGCGGGCACCACTGGCGGTGTTAGACGGACGTCCAGTGGTCTCCACTGCGGGCACCACTGGCGGTGTTAGACAGACGTCCAGTGGTCTCCACTGCGGGCACCACTGGCGGTGTTAGACGGACGTCCAGTGGTCTCCACTGCGGGCACCACTGGCGGTGTTAGACAGACGTCCAGTGGTCTCCACTGCGGGCACCACTGGCGGTGTTAGACGGACGTCCAGTGGTCTCCACTGCGGGCACCACTGGCGGTGTTAGATAGACGTCCAGTGGTCTCCACTGCGGGCACCACTGGCGGTGTTAGACGGACGTCCAGTGGTCTCCACTGCGGGCACCACTGGCGGTGTTAGATAGACGTCCAGTGGTCTCCACTGCGGGCACCACTGGCGGTGTTAGATAGACGTCCAGTGGTCTCCACTGCGGGCACCACTGGCGGTGTTAGACAGACGTCCAGTGGTCTCCACTGCGGGCACCACTGGCGGTGTTAGACGGACGTCCAGTGGTCTCCACTGCGGGCACCACTGGCGGTGTTAGACAGACGTCCAGTGGTCTCCACTGCGGGCACCACTGGCGGTGTTAGACGGACGTCCAGTGGTCTCCACTGCGGGCACCACTGGCGGTGTTAGACAGACGTCCAGTGGTCTCCACTGTGGGCACCACTGGCGGTGTTAGACGGACGTCCAGTGGTCTCCACTGCGGGCACCACTGGCGGTGTTAGATAGACGTCCAGTGGTCTCCACTGCGGGCACCACTGGCGGTGTTAGACGGACGTCCAGTGGTCTCCACTGTGGGGACAGCGGTGGAGACAGCGGCACTGCGAGGGAATACAGGTCTACCAGTTACCGCAGAAGCATACGGGTCTACCAGTTACCGCAGAAGCATACGGGTTTACAGTCACCCGCAGGGGTATACAGAAAGACAGAAATACAGTATACAGAAATACAGTATACAGAAAGACAGAAATACAGTATACAGAAAGACAGAAATACAGTATACAGAAAGACAGAAATACAGTATACAGAAATACAGAAATACAGTATACAGAAAGACAGAAATACAGTATACAGAAAGACAGAAATACAGTATACAGAAATACAGTATACAGAAAGACAGAAATACAGTATACAGAAAGACAGAAATACAGTATACAGAAAGACAGAAATACAGTATACAGAAAGACAGAAATACAGTATACAGAAAGACAGAAATACAGTATACAGAAAGACAGAAATACAGTATACAGAAAGACAGAAATACAGTATACAGAAAGACAGAAATACAGTATACAGAAAGACAGAAATACAGTATACAGAAAGACAGAAATACAGTATACAGAAAGACAGAAATACAGTATACAGAAAGACAGAAATACAGTATACAGAAAGACAGAAATACAGTATACAGAAAGACAGAAATACAGTATACAGAAAGACAGAAATACAGTATACAGAAAGACAGAAATACAGTATACAGAAAGACAGAAATACAGTATACAGAAAGACAGAAATACAGTATACAGAAAGACAGAAATACAGTATACAGAAAGACAGAAATACAGTATACAGAAAGACAGAAATACAGTATACAGAAAGACAGAAATACAGTATACAGAAAGACAGAAATACAGTATACAGAAAGACAGAAATACAGTATACAGAAAGACAGAAATACAGTATACAGAAAGACAGAAATACAGTATACAGAAAGACAGAAATACAGTATACAGAAAGACAGAAATACAGTATACAGAAAGACAGAAATACAGTATACAGAAAGACAGAAATACAGTATACAGAAAGACAGAAATACAGTATACAGAAAGACAGAAATACAGTATACAGAAAGACAGAAATACAGTATAAAGAAAGACAGAAATACAGTATACAGAAAGACAGAAATACAGTATACAGAAAGACAGAAATACAGTATACAGAAATACAGAAATACAGTATACAGAAATACAGTATACAGAAATACAGTATACAGAAATACAGTATACAGAAATACAGTATACAGAAATACAGTATACAGAAATACAGTATACAGAAATACAGTATACAGAAATACAGTATACAGAAATACAGTATACAGAAATACAGTATACAGAAAGACAGAAATACAATATACAGAAATACAGAAATACAGTATACAGAAATACAGTATACAGAAATACAGTATACAGAAATACAGTATACAGAAAGACAGAAATACAGAAAGACAGAAATACAGTATACAGAAAGACAGAAATACAATATACAGAAATACAGAAATACAGTATACAGAAATACAGTATACAGAAATACAGTATACAGAAATACAGTATACAGAAAGACAGAAATACAGAAAGACAGAAATACAGAAATACAGTATACAGAAATACAGTATACAGAAATACAGTATACAGAAATACAGTATACAGAAATACAGTATACAGAAAGACAGAAATACAGAAATACAGTATACAGAAATACAGTATACAGAAATACAGTATACAGAAATACAGTATACAGAAATACAGTATACAGAAATACAGTATACAGAAATACAGTATACAGAAATACAGTATACAGAAATACAGTATACAGAAATACAATATACAGAAATACAGTATACAGAAATACAGTATACAGAAATACAGTATACAGAAATACAGTATACAGAAATACAGTATACAGAAATACAGTATACAGAAAGACAGAAAGACAGAAATACAGTATACAGAAATACAGTATACAGAAATACAGTATACAGAAATACAGTATACAGAAATACAGTATACAGAAATACAGTATACAGAAATACAGTATACAGAAATACAGTATACAGAAATACAGTATACAGAAATACAGTATACAGAAATACAGTATACAGAAATACAGTATACAGAAATACAGTATACAGAAATACAGTATACAGAAATACAGTATACAGAAATACAGTATACAGAAATACAGTATACAGAAATACAGTATACAGAAATACAGTATACAGAAATACAGTATACAGAAATACAGTATACAGAAATACAGTATACAGAAATACAGTATACAGAAATACAGTATACAGAAATACAGTATACAGAAATACAGTATACAGAAATACAGTATACAGAAATACAGTATACAGAAATACAGTATACAGAAATACAGTATACAGAAATACAGTATACAGAAATACAGTATACAGAAATACAGTATACAGAAATACAGTATACAGAAATACAGTATACAGAAATACAGTATACAGAAATACAGTATACAGAAATACAGTATACAGAAATACAGAAAGACAGAAATACAGTATACAGAAATACAGTATACAGAAATACAGTATACAGAAATACAGAAAGACAGAAATACAGTATACAGAAATACAGAAAGACAGAAATACAGAAATACAGAAATACAGAAAGACAGAAACGCAGAAATACAGTATACAGAAATACAGAAAGACAGAAATACAGTATACAGAAATACAGAAAGACAGAAATACAGAAATACAGAAATACAGAAAGACAGAAACGCAGAAATACAGTATACAGAAATACAGAAAGACAGAAATACAGTATACAGAAATACAGAAAGACAGAAATACAGAAATACAGAAATACAGAAAGACAGAAACGCAGAAATACAGTATACAGAAATACAGTATACAGAAATACAGAAAGACAGAAATACAGTATACAGAAATACAGAAAGACAGAAATACAGAAATACAGAAATACAGAAAGACAGAAACGCAGAAATACAGTATACAGAACTACAGAAAGACAGAAATACAGTATACAGAAATACAGAAAGACAGAAATACAGAAATACAGAAATACAGAAATACAGTATACAGAAATACAGTATACAGAAATACAGAAAGACAGAAATACAGAAATACAGTATACAGAAATACAGAAATACAGTATACAGAAATACAGTATACAGAAATACAGAAATACAGAAATACAGTATACAGAAATACAGTATACAGAAATACAGTATACAGAAATACAGAAATACAGAAATACAGAAATACAGAAATACAGAAATACAGTATACAGAAATACAGAAATACAGTATACAGAAATACAGTATACAGAAAGACAGAAATACAGTATACAGAAATACAGAAATACAGTATACAGAAATACAGTATACAGAAATACAGTATACAGAAATACAGTATACAGAAATACAGTATACAGAAATACAGTATACAGAAATACAGTATACAGAAATACAGTATACAGAAATACAGTATACAGAAATACAGTATACAGAAATACAGTATACAGTAAGACAGAAATACAATATACAGAAATACAGAAATACAGTATACAGAAATACAGTATACAGAAATACAGTATACAGAAATACAGTATACAGAAAGACAGAAATACAGAAAGACAGAAATACAGAAAGACAGAAATACAGTATACAGAAAGACAGAAATACAATATACAGAAATACAGAAATACAGTATACAGAAAGACAGAAATACAGTATACAGAAAGACAGAAATACAGTATACAGAAAGACAGAAATACAGTATACAGAAAGACAGAAATACAGTATACAGAAAGACAGAAATACAGTATACAGAAAGACAGAAATACAGTATACAGAAATACAGAAATACAGTATACAGAAAGACAGAAATACAGTATACAGAAAGACAGAAATACAGTATACAGAAATACAGTATACAGAAAGACAGAAATACAGTATACAGAAAGACAGAAATACAGTATACAGAAAGACAGAAATACAGTATACAGAAAGACAGAAATACAGTATACAGAAAGACAGAAATACAGTATACAGAAAGACAGAAATACAGTATACAGAAAGACAGAAATACAGTATACAGAAAGACAGAAATACAGTATACAGAAAGACAGAAATACAGTATACAGAAAGACAGAAATACAGTATACAGAAAGACAGAAATACAGTATACAGAAAGACAGAAATACAGTATACAGAAAGACAGAAATACAGTATACAGAAAGACAGAAATACAGTATACAGAAAGACAGAAATACAGTATACAGAAAGACAGAAATACAGTATACAGAAAGACAGAAATACAGTATACAGAAAGACAGAAATACAGTATACAGAAAGACAGAAATACAGTATACAGAAAGACAGAAATACAGTATACAGAAAGACAGAAATACAGTATACAGAAAGACAGAAATACAGTATACAGAAAGACAGAAATACAGTATACAGAAAGACAGAAATACAGTATACAGAAATACAGTATACAGAAATACAGTATACAGAAATACAGTATACAGAAATACAGTATACAGAAATACAGTATACAGAAATACAGTATACAGAAATACAGTATACAGAAATACAGTATACAGAAATACAGTATACAGAAATACAGTATACAGAAAGACAGAAATACAATATACAGAAATACAGAAATACAGTATACAGAAATACAGTATACAGAAATACAGTATACAGAAATACAGTATACAGAAATACAGTATACAGAAATACAGTATACAGAAATACAGTATACAGAAATACAGTATACAGAAAGACAGAAATACAGAAATACAGTATACAGAAATACAGTATACAGAAATACAGTATACAGAAATACAGTATACAGAAATACAGTATACAGAAATACAGTATACAGAAATACAGTATACAGAAATACAGTATACAGAAATACAGTATACAGAAACACAGTATACAGAAATACAGTATACAGAAAGACAGAAAGACAGAAATACAGTATACAGAAATACAGTATACAGAAATACAGTATACAGAAATGCAGTATACAGAAATACAGTATACAGAAATACAGTATACAGAAATACAGTATACAGAAATACAGTATACAGAAATACAGTATACAGAAATACAGTATACAGAAATACAGTATACAGAAATACAGTATACAGAAATACAGTATACAGAAATACAGTATACAGAAATACAGTATACAGAAATACAGTATACAGAAATACAGTATACAGAAATACAGTATACAGAAATACAGTATACAGAAATACAGTATACAGAAATACAGTATACAGAAATACAGTATACAGAAATACAGTATACAGAAATACAGAAAGACAGAAATACAGTATACAGAAATACAGTATACAGAAATACAGAAAGACAGAAATACAGTATACAGAAATACAGAAAGACAGAAATACAGAAATACAGAAATACAGAAAGACAGAAAGACAGAAACGCAGAAATACAGTATACAGAAATACAGAAAGACAGAAATACAGTATACAGAAATACAGAAAGACAGAAATACAGAAATACAGAAATACAGAAAGACAGAAACGCAGAAATACAGTATACAGAAATACAGAAAGACAGAAATACAGTATACAGAAATACAGAAAGACAGAAATACAGAAATACAGAAATACAGAAAGACAGAAACGCAGAAATACAGTATACAGAAATACAGTATACAGAAATACAGTATACAGAAATACAGTATACAGAAATACAGTATACAGAAATACAGTATACAGAAATACAGTATACAGAAATACAGTATACAGAAATACAGTATACAGAAATACAGTATACAGAAATACAGTATACAGAAATACAGTATACAGAAATACAGTATACAGAAATACAGTATACAGAAATACAGTATACAGAAATACAGTATACAGAAATACAGTATACAGAAATACAGTATACAGAAATACAGTATACAGAAATACAGTATACAGAAATACAGTATACAGAAATACAGTATACAGAAATACAGAAAGACAGAAATACAGTATACAGAAATACAGTATACAGAAATACAGAAAGACAGAAATACAGTATACAGAAATACAGAAAGACAGAAATACAGAAATACAGAAATACAGAAAGACAGAAAGACAGAAACGCAGAAATACAGTATACAGAAATACAGAAAGACAGAAATACAGTATACAGAAATACAGAAAGACAGAAATACAGAAATACAGAAATACAGAAAGACAGAAACGCAGAAATACAGTATACAGAAATACAGAAAGACAGAAATACAGTATACAGAAATACAGAAAGACAGAAATACAGAAATACAGAAATACAGAAAGACAGAAACGCAGAAATACAGTATACAGAAATACAGTATACAGAAATACAGAAAGACAGAAATACAGTATACAGAAATACAGAAAGACAGAAATACAGAAATACAGAAATACAGAAAGACAGAAACGCAGAAATACAGTATACAGAACTACAGAAAGACAGAAATACAGTATACAGAAATACAGAAAGACAGAAATACAGAAATACAGAAATACAGAAATACAGTATACAGAAATACAGTATACAGAAATACAGAAAGACAGAAATACAGAAATACAGTATACAGAAATACAGAAATACAGTATACAGAAATACAGTATACAGAAATACAGAAATACAGAAATACAGTATACATAAATACAGTATACAGAAATACAGTATACAGAAATACAGAAATACAGAAATACAGAAATACAGAAATACAGTATACAGAAATACAGTATACAGAAATACAGTATACAGAAAGACAGAAATACAGTATACAGAAATACAGAAATACAGTATACAGAAATACAGTATACAGAAATACAGTATACAGAAATACAGTATACAGAAATACAGTATACAGAAATACAGTATACAGAAATACAGTATACAGAAATACAGTATACAGAAATACAGTATACAGAAAGACAGAAATACAATATACAGAAATACAGAAATACAGTATACAGAAATACAGTATACAGAAATACAGTATACAGAAATACAGTATACAGAAAGACAGAAATACTGAAAGACAGAAATACAGTATACAGAAAGACAGAAATACAATATACAGAAATACAGAAATACAGTATACAGAAATACAGTATACAGAAATACAGTATACAGAAATACAGTATACAGAAAGACAGAAATACAGAAAGACAGAAATACAGAAATACAGTATACAGAAATACAGTATACAGAAATACAGTATACAGAAATACAGTATACAGAAATACAGTATACAGAAATACAGTATACAGAAAGACAGAAATACAGAAATACAGTATACAGAAATACAGTATACAGAAATACAGTATACAGAAATACAGTATACAGAAATACAGTATACAGAAATACAGTATACAGAAATACAGTATACAGAAATACAGTATACAGAAATACAGTATACAGAAATACAGTATACAGAAATACAGTATACAGAAAGACAGAAAGACAGAAATACAGTATACAGAAATACAGTATACAGAAATACAGTATACAGAAATACAGTATACAGAAATACAGTATACAGAAATACAGTATACAGAAATACAGTATACAGAAATACAGCATACAGAAATACAGCATACAGAAATACAGTATACAGAAATACAGTATACAGAAATACAGTATACAGAAATACAGTATACAGAAATACAGTATACAGAAATACAGTATACAGAAATACAGTATACAGAAATACAGTATACAGAAATACAGTATACAGAAATACAGTATACAGAAATACAGTATACAGAAATACAGTATACAGAAATACAGTATACAGAAATACAGTATACAGAAATACAGAAAGACAGAAATACAGTATACAGAATACAGTATACAGAAATACAGAAAGACAGAAATACAGTATACAGAAATACAGAAAGACAGAAATACAGAAATACAGAAAGACAGAAACGCAGAAATACAGTATACAGAAATACAGAAAGACAGAAATACAGTATACAGAAATACAGAAAGACAGAAATACAGAAATACAGAAATACAGAAAGACAGAAACGCAGAAATACAGTATACAGAAATACAGAAAGACAGAAATACAGTATACAGAAATACAGAAAGACAGAAATACAGAAATACAGAAATACAGAAAGACAGAAACGCAGAAATACAGTATACAGAAATACAGAAAGACAGAAATACAGTATACAGAAATACAGAAAGACAGAAATACAGAAATACAGAAATACAGAAAGACAGAAACGCAGAAATACAGTATACAGAACTACAGAAAGACAGAAATACAGTATACAGAAATACAGAAAGACAGAAATACAGAAATACAGAAATACAGAAATACAGTATACAGAAATACAGTATACAGAAATACAGAAAGACAGAAATACAGAAATACAGTATACAGAAATACAGAAATACAGTATACAGAAATACAGTATACAGAAATACAGAAATACAGAAATACAGTATACAGAAATACAGTATACAGAAATACAGTATACAGAAATACAGAAATACAGAAATACAGAAATACAGAAATACAGAAATACAGTATACAGAAATACAGAAATACAGTATACAGAAATACAGTATACAGAAATACAGTATACAGAAAAACAGAAATACAGAAATACAGTATACAGAAATACAGAAATACAGTATACAGAAATACAGAAATACAGTATACAGAAATACAGAAAGACAGAAATACAGTATACAGAAATACAGTATACAGAAAGACAAATACAGTATACAGAAATACAGTATACAGAAAGACAGAAATACAGTATACAGAAATACAGTATACAGAAAGACAGAAATACAGTATACAGAAATACAGAAATACAGTATACAGAAATACAGTATACAGAAAGACAGAAATACAGTATACAGAAAGACAGAAATACAGTATACAGAAAGACAGAAATACAGTATACAGAAATACAGTATACAGAAATACAGTATACAGAAAGACAGAAATACAGTATACAGAAAGACAGAAATACAGTATACAGAAAGACAGAAATACAGTATACAGAAATACAGTATACAGAAATACAGTATACAGAAATACAGTATACAGAAAGACAGAAATACAGTATACAGAAAGACAGAAATACAGTATACAGAAAGACAGAAATACAGTATACAGAAATACAGTATACAGAAATACAGTATACAGAAAGACAGAAATACAGTATACAGAAAGACAGAAATACAGTATACAGAAATACAGTATACAGAAATACAGTATACAGAAAAACAGTATACAGAAAGACAGAAATACAGTATACAGAAATACAGTATACAGAAATACAGTATACGGAAATACAGTATACAGAAATACAGTATACAGAAATACAGTATACAGAAATACAGTATACAGAAATACAGTATACAGAAATACAGTATACAGAAATACAGTATACAGAAATACAGAAAGACAGAAATACAGAATACAGAAATACAGTATACAGAAATACAGTATACAGAAATACAGTATACAGAAATACAGTATACAGAAATACAGTATACAGAAATACAGTATACAGAAATACAGTATCCAGAAATACAGTATACAGAAATACAATATACAGAAATACAATATACAGAAATACAGTATACAGAAATACAGTATACATAAATACAGTATACAGAAATACAGTATACAGAAATACAGTATACAGAAATACAGTATACAGAAATATAGTATACAGAAATACAGTATACAGAAATACAGTATACAGAAATACAGTATACAGAAATACAGTATACAGAAATACAGTATATATAAATACAGAAAGAAGAGGTCGCGGACAGAGAAGGGCGCGTGTTTTGAGTGATCGATATTGACTTGCAATTAAAATGAAGAGATCGGTATACGGACGCGTCTAATGATGATCGATACGATGTTGGCTCATTGTATTGACGAGATTGGTATACTGACTTTAGTTGGATGAATTGGGTCCCATGGATCGCTTTGGCCCAATGGAGACGGTGATACCGATTCGGTGCCAGCCGCGCTTTCAAGGACATGTAGCACCGATCGTAGCGGTGAAGTGGGTCAATATTTGACTGTACAAAGATCACTACGAATTATCGACATTATGGACTGGCAGTCAACCACTACTAAATCACGACCACCACACCCTCCTACGACTGGCGGTATAATCTCGGTGGACAGAGGCGCAAGTATGTCCGTCCCCTCCCACACCATGATAGCCCGGCTCCCATCTCCGGCCTGTATTGCGGTCGGTGTCTCCGAGAAGGGTGAGAGGTCGGTCCGTCACACAGATAGACGTTGAGAAGGGTGGGAGGTCGGTCCGTCACACAGGGAGAGAGACGTTGCGCCGCAGTACAGGGCAGCGGACCGGTCCCGATCCCGGTCCGGTCCGGTCCGGACCACCAGCCGTCCAGCAGACAGGTGGTCCACAGCAGAATTCGTCACGGGCCGGGCTGGCACATGAGCCATGGGCCGGGCCTCAACCTTAAGGAAATTACTGGGCTCTGGAACGGCCTGGGCTGAGAATGTTGAAATAATGCACGCAAGCTCAGGTCAGAGCTTAACAATATTTTAACCAGCAGCTCCCTCCCACAGCAACACACTGTTGTGGCTGTGGCGCTTTTTAAAGCATAATTGGTTAATTGTTTCACATTTATAGTATACAAGTGGATAGTACAAGTTATACAGTTATAGTACAATGCTAGGATAATTATTGCACATTTTGTGAAAATAATTATATGCCTAATCTGAACGGGCCGGACCGGGCCTGGGCCTCACATTTATTAATTTGACCGGGCCTGGTCCGGGGCTTGGTTTTCATGTGCCCGGGCCGGACTGGGGGTTGGTGGGAACGTGACGAACACAGGTCCACAGGTGAATCATGAGCTGAACAGGTGAATCAGACAGGTCCACATGTGAATCGTGCGGCCTGGACGCCGGTGATCGGTCCGATACTGTGTACTGTGTACCACCAGGCCCGGATCCAGGGGGGGGGGGCTAGGGCGCACGCCCCCCCCCCCCCCCCCCATGAGCCCCGGTTGCGCCCATGCCGCGTCATACAAACGCGCCCGTAGGGCGCAACTTTTTGTATGTCGCGCCCTCCCCCCCCCCCCCCCCCCTCTGACCGAAATCCTGGATCCGCGTCTGCCCGACATTGACGACCCGACCGAGCAGTACAGACTTTCCTCCCACCCTCCCACCCTCCCACAACTGCAGCGCTGCGGGATCATACTCCTTGCGCAACAGACCGATCGTACTGAACAGTGCGGATATGCAAGTTAATATTTCGCTAGCGGCGTCTATATGTCGTTTGGCGTCCATCTCCGAAACTTCAGCCAGGGAAATAATGAAGCACGCGCATGAACATCTTAACAGGGCACCTCTTTTCAATCAAGCTGTAAAGGGGTTATTCGTCTTCCGTTGCGGTGTTGTTGAACCGGAGAGCAGTTCGATAATTACAGTAACTGAAATGTGGGGCATGCCGGAGCAGTTCAGAGACCGGAGCAGTTCAGAGACCGGTGCAGTTCAGAGACCGGAACAGTTCAGAGACCGGTGCAGTTCAGAGACCGGAACAGTTCAGAGACCGGTGCAGTTCAGAGACCGGAGCAGTTCAGAGACCGGAGCAGTTCAGAGACCGGAACAGTTCAGAGACCGGAGCAGTTCAGAGACCGGTGCAGTTCAGAGACCGGAGCAGTTCAGAGACCGGAGCAGTTCAGAGACCGGAGCAGTTCAGAGACCGGAGCAGTTCAGAGACCGGTGCAGTTCAGAGACCGGAGCAGTTCAGAGACCGGTGCAGTTCAGAGACCGGTTCGTCTTATCGACTCATCACCAGCCGCTGACTGGCTCTGACCGGCATTTACAGCACGACAGCACATTCCCAGAGCGCTCACAGAACCCCAGACTGCCTACAGAGCTGACAAACGACCACCGAAGCCCGTCGCCGCCCGCCGCCGCCCGCTGGCCGCCCGCCGTCCGGCGCACAGCTTTCACGTGCCAGCCCACCAGTCCGCGTTCCAACGAGCGGCGATTAGTCCGTGCGGTGACCTGAGACCTCAGTCATCAGCTCATCAGGCACGGCTGTCTGTCGGCCCGACGATCCCCCGCGCCTTACGCCGGCACAGTCGGGAGTCAAGAGTCAGCTGAGTCAGCTGAGTACGGGAGTCCACTGAGTCGGAGAAGTCGGCTGAGTCTAGTCGACTGAGTCTCAGCTGAGTTGGCTGAGTCACCGACTCACAAGTCACAGCCCGCGTCCTGACAGCACATCGCCTGGGAGATTGCCTGGCCGCCCTGGTGACCGCCGCCCCGGAGGTCTCACCCCGCGACACCGCCGCCCCGGAGGGTCTCACCCCGCGGCACCGCGTGACCGTCCATCGCCGGCCAGCTGATGTCGGCCGCACCGCGTGCGCAGCGTCACGGACGATGCCGCAGACACCAGCAGGCCGTGTCGCCGACACCAGCAGGCCGTGTCGCCGACACGAGCAGGCCGTGTCGCCGACACGAGCAGGCCGTGTCGGCGACACCAGCAGGCCGTGTCGCCGACACGAGCAGGCCGTGTCGCCGACACGCGCAGGCCGTCTTACCACCGGAACCGCCCCGTGCCCGGACTGTGAGGACCGCCGGACGTGGCGCACCACCGGGACCGCCCCGTGTCCAGACTGAGGCCCGCGGGGCGTGGCGCAACACCGGGACCGCCCCGTGCCCGGACCGTGAGGCCCGCCGGACGGCGGTACTGCACTGCCACCCACGCACGGCGCGTGGCCACGCACAAGGCACGCGCACAAAGTGCACGTGGTCGCGGAGAACAGTCCGGTGCGCTCAGTGCAATGACATGACTGATACGAGTGTATCATTCCTCCATCAGACTGAACACAATGGAAACTCAATGTTAACCCGCGCACTGCAGGGGCTTTGCGCCGAACACGAACTGCAGGGGGGGGGGGTTGATTTCCGCCCCCCCCCCTGAGATCTCGAAAACTACGCTACGTAGGGAGAAGCGAAAAACAACATTTGATAGCTTGATAGATGTTCTATCGGAAGTATTCAGTATTGGTTTAGGTCAGGTCAAAATTGAGGTCACCAGAGGTCATCAAAGGTCAAATTTTTCAGTTTTTTACTGTTTTAGGACATCGCTCCAGATATTCCCATATATCTCAGAAACTATGCTAATTAGAAACAAACGGAAAAAAGAAAACGCCAGCCAGTGAAATTTTCAATCCCTAGGGTGTCCTCAAATTTGATCTCAGGTCAATATTTGAGGCTCCAGAGGTCAAAAAAGGGGAAAATGCCGTTTTTGTGTTGCTAAATCGTGTTTCGCTATTAACTTTTTACCTAAAACATATAACGAAAAACTGTTTACGCCATTGGGTTTATCTTATCAAGGCGCTTCGAATGACACACATGGTGACCTTGTTAAATTAACTTTAAAAAATGACCTCAGGTCAAGGTCAAGTGGTGACCCAAGTAGGGCATGTTGCATATGGGAAGACGTGTCTCGACGAGACAAACACATTGATGTCTGTTTTACTTCTCTATCTTTATTATGTCGGGAGTTCTTGACAAAAAAAGTGATGGTGACCTAGCATGACCTCAAATGATCCAATAGGGGTCACTGAACAAAATTTACACTTGGATCATACAAAAATATTATATAATAACATGATCCAGAAGTAATTGGACTAATATCATGCATATCCTTGAAATAGGAAGCATTTGTATTTTTCCCCATTGACTTATTATGGGAGGTTACGAAATTGACCTGACCTTAGGTCACCGATATCAAAATTCCTAAATATACGAATTGTAAGTACCGATGCGCTCATGACATCCTGTAAGTTTCAAACTGATCGGTGAAAAACTCTGGCTTTGGCACAACTTCAAACATTTTTGGAGGTGGGGTCACTTGACCTGGTCTGGTGACCTGACCTGAGATGACCCGAGGATATATATTTTTTCAAAGTGTGCGCAATTGATGTCCTAACAGGTGTGCCAAAACCCGGCGGCACTGCGCGCCGCCGTTTTTCGCTATCTTTGAAAACCTGAGGGGGGGGGCGGAAATCAACCCCCCTGCAGTGCGCGGGTTAACCCACGAACTACTGGGGTATATTTCATAACGCGACTTACGGGGGGGGGGCTATTTTTAGCCCCCTCTGATCTCCGGAACTACTGACCGAATGTAAAAATTCAAACGGCATTCGATAGCCCTGGGAAATTTATCGAGGGAAGCATAATATTGTTGACCTCGGGGTCACCGATGACGTCACAGGTCAGGTCAAGTACACAATATTTGAATGTGTCAAAAGGTCTAGATGGATGGAATTGTCGCGCAAAATTGCGATATTAAACGCATATGCTGTCGATAAATCGGTATGATTCGTGTGTTTGACACTTCTAAGTACCTTTCTAAGCTGTTTATGACCTTGGGTCAGGTCAAGGTCATCCGAGGTCACGAGGTCAAACTGCAGATTACGGTCATTAGGCGTTGTAACACATGTTTAGGGGTTTGTTTTTCGTCTAGAACGCGAAAAATGACCTTAGAACATTGTTTGTCCCGTATAAATAGAAGTAAAAAGCAAAAATGGAAATGCGTTTTTATGCATAGTAATGCTGTGAGAAGTGGCCGATTTTTGTCATTTAAAGGTCATAACTCGGTCATTTTTAAAGATATCGACTTGAAATTTGGTACACATATTCACCGCATACGTCTCGATCACATATATTCCGGTTTTTGATAACTCTGATTTTTTCTTGAAAATTTTGTTAAAAAAAAAAATTGTATTTGGATTTCTCAAAATTTTGAATTTCACAAAATCTCAAAAATCCGAGATAGCAGTTTGATAGCCCGGTCTATTGTCAGTAATTTGATTTAAAACAATTTAGTTTATCTCAAATATCGTACCTTTGACAGCGTTTTCCGCAAACCATTATTTTGCAACAAAAACCGAAGAACATGACGTCACTCTGACGTCATTCCCGGTTGACCTATCATAGCCTCATATTTTTCCTTTTGCCAACATGTGTAGAATTGATGTGGGAGAAGGTACTGCAAGTTTGGTGACGATACCGGCGTTTGTTTAGGAGTTATTGCAAAATAACGGGAGGGGGGGGGGCAAAAAATAGCCGCCCCCCCCCCCCCCCCCGTAACTCGCGGGTTAAGGGACAAACCAAATGACTGGCTTGTTTCCCACTGCCAGCGAGGTAACGGTCAGTAAATCAGAGGCGAAATAGCGAGGTAGCAGGATACAGGGACACGGAAGGGATCGGGGCAGGGACACGGAGGGATAAAGAGATCGGGACAGGGACACGGAGGGATAAAGGCAAGATCGCTGACAGGGACACGGAGGGATAAAGGGATCGCTGACAGGGACACGGAGGGATACAGGGATCGCTGACAGGGACACGGAAGGCTGTTGGCGACAGTCAGACATCCGTGCAGCTGCAATAGCCTTCGACTCGTTCTTGGTAACAGCGCGCTTCAGAATGCGCTTTTTAGGTTTCGTAGACAAGGCAACTTTGACGTAGACAAAGCATATGGAGCAGATAACTCTATTTCAAAAGGACAAGATAAAAGTGTGATATGGCACTCTGGTTTGAAAGGAGACTGGCAGTTTCTCATTTTATTTATGGCGCAGAATAAATATTCCACCCCAGACATTATGGAGGAAACTAAAGCACTGGTGTTTGGTCGGTGTTGCTTTCGCTGTGGAGACGAGACATACAAATGTTTCCTAAAATTTTGCTTCACTAATTCAATTTCACAATACAAAAAAAATCCGCTTTCAAACAGCGATGTTACGGCTATTTTCCTGACAAGATCCTTATCCTTTTCACATCACCGTTAATCACAGAAATGTGATTTCGCAACGAGAGACAACACTTTCGCAGAGTAGGATCATTCCGTAAAACGGCAGAATTGCCATAAACGCAGGCAGAATTGCCATAAAAGCAGTCAGCCAGCCAGCAAGTTCCGGCCAGACAGTAGCAGTCCAAAGATGGCTCCAACTTCAGCTATCCAGCCAACTTCCGTCTCCAGGAGTGATCGGGGCAACACGACAGCGAACTTCTCAGACGCTGTCATTGGACGCTTTCAGAGGCGGGCCAACTTTTCACAAGAGTTGGAAATGTATTTTCTGTGGCGCAAATCGGTCTCGGAAGTTTTTCCGCGAGCAGTTTTTTTTCTCTCAAATAATTCGTCAAGTGATATATTTAGTTTGAAATATACTGAGTCTGCGTACCCGTTTATCCTGCGCCACCCAGGTACTACCGCGTTCTAGTGGTCCATCGGTTTGTCTACTCCGGTAGCCGTCAAGTAGCGGCTCTCTTCCGATATTTCTGTTTCGATCATTGACCAGCCCGTGACCAGTCCACTCAGTTCCTCGAATAAAGCCCCTCCGGCTCTCTGTATTCGCCCCCACCCGTCCCACTCTGCGAGACAGCCGTGAACCTCACTCTCCTCTCCATTCCCGCTGCACCCTCCCGGTCCCCGCTGTTCCCTCTCAGCCCCCGCTGCACCCTCTCAGCCCCCGCTGCACCCTCTCCCGGTCCCCGCTGCACCCTCCCGGTCCCTGCTGCACCCTCTCAGCCCCCGCTGCACCCTCTCAGTCCCCGCGGCACCCTCTCAGTCCCCGCTGCACCCTCTCCCGGTCCCCGCTGCACCTTCCCGGTCCCTGATGCACCCTATCAGCCCACCCTCTCAGTCCCCGCTGCACCCTCCCGGTCCCCGCTGCACCCTCTCAGCCCCCGCTGCACCCCCTCAGTCCCCGCTGCACCCTCTCAGTCCCCGCTGCACCCTCTCGGTCCCTGCTGCACCCTATCAGCCCCCCCCCCCTGTACCCTCTGTCCCCGATGCACCCTCCCGATCCCCGCTATACCCTCTCAGCCCCCGCTGCACCCTCTCCCGATCCCCGCTGCACCCTCCCGGTCCCCGCTGCACACTCTCAGTCCCCACTGCACCCTATCAGCCCCCGCTGCATCCTCTCCCGGTCCCCGCTGCACCCTCTCAGCCCCCGCTGCAGTGTCAGAGCCGCCACAGCCCCGCCCCGGTCATCAGTCCCCCGCGGTAGCCGGCTGGCGACTCTGATATAGAGTTGAGCTGCCCCCCCCCCCCCCGATCACCGGACAGCCCGGCGGCGCCGGCAGCAGGGCGGCAATGACGCCCACTGCCAGCCGGCCACCGGTTCAGACGGCGCTCCGATCGACCGGGTCGGGTCCCTCCTCGGTAATGGAGGACTCATCGAACGGCCTTTTAATAGAAGCTACGGCCCTCCAGGGTGGTGCCCAATGCCCGAGCAGGCAAATTGGTGCCGATCAGTCGTATCGACGGCGCTCGTACATCACTCGCCATCGGGGTACTAAGTTTGATAATACCGCCGGTCAGACAGACCCGTCTCAGACCGACAAACTACAGACATTGACGATATGACAGGTTAGGCTGCTAGTTATCGAATGTATCTGCCATAGGAACTCTACCGTACGCATAGAGCATATACATACACTGCCAGGCCCTTTACATTGTATGAGGCCAAACATCAATACGTGCATTGATTTCCAGTTATGAATCCAGTGGTGGTGGCGGCGACACCCAGACCTATCACCGGGACGATTGAGCCCCGATAGCACATACACGCGCGCAGCCACGCCGTATCACGACTCACTCGGAATGTCTTGATTTCTGTTCCCACTCGAACGGACGGCATTGCACTGTTTATGGCGTGAGCCGGTCTCGACCTCACATTTTCCCAGTCGGTTCTTTCCGCACCGGTAACCACAACTACCGCGACTCTCAGCCATGTTTTTCATTAATTCAGCTTTATATAAGCCGGTAAATGCTACTAACCAGTAAGGCGCCGTAGTTGGCGATGAACTGACGAGCGCGGAATATATGTATGGTGAATTTCAACCCGATCGAGCAAGTAGTTCCTGAGATTCAAAAAAGGTGCGCACGTGCAGAGTACCCATGACTTGTGGGTAGGCGGCGGCGGATTGGTCCCTAACCACACACCAAATTTGAACACAATCGGCTCAGCCGTTCCTGAGATATAGAATATGGGTGTGCACGTGTGCACGTGCAGAGGCACCCCATCCTTGACTTGTGTTTAACTGGCGGTTGAGAGGTCCCTAACCACACACCAAATTTGAACACAATCGGCTCAGCCATTCCAGAGATATAGAATAGGGGTGATCACATGCGCACGTGCAGAGGCACTCCACCCCTGACTTGTGGAAAGGCAACGGCTGAGAGGTCCCTAACCACACACCAAATTATAACGCAATTGGTTCAGCCGTTCCTGAGATATAAAATAGGGGTGTGCACGTGCGCACGTGCAGAGGCACCCCACCCTTGACTTGTGGAAAATTGGCGGCTGAGGGGTCCCTAACCACACCAAATGTGCACAGAATCGACTAAGCCGTTGCAGAGTTTTTGCGACAAAACACTTTTCAACACCCTCACGCGGCACGCGCCACGCGCAGTAGTAGCCACCCACATGAGTCGGTACTGGTCTCAAACAGGGTAGGTTGGATGGGGCTGCTCAGCAAAGAAGTCAGCTTGTCAATCGGACGTGTGGTTGCAGATATATGAGCTTCTCAAAAGCGTCGCCACGGGTCGGGTCGGGTCGGGTCGGGCCGGGCAGCTGATATTCAGATTTGTCTCATATACCACGGAAAGACGAGCGAGCGCTTCGCACTCGCTCGTAATCACGCCTGTCATGGAAACAACCATTACGCAACCCAAAAATTCCAGTTCGGCTGCAAAAACGTTTTTAATGGACAGAAATGACGAAACTCCGATGTAAATTTTTAAGCGAGGTAAATTAAACAGCCATTTCCACAGCAAACACAACCTGGCATAGCACAAAGGCTGCCGAGTGCTGAAAGGATACTGAAATTATGCATTCATCCAATCATACCCTGTCATTGTAATTGCATACTGTACACACAAACAGCTAATGCATTCACGGCTTGAAGACGGCTCAACTGGCAGACGTGAGAAGAAAACTGACGAAAAACGGCGAAATCGAACGGTGAACGAGGTCAGACAGGTCAGGCCTTGAAACGTCCACAAAAACTCGCCTCCACCTTCTGAAACCGACTTCAGTTAGACACAAAATCGGCGTATTCACGGGGACGACATCCTTGACATAAATCGACATAAATCTAAACTGACTGGAACTCATGTTTTGGATTGTTGGTCAAATCAGTCGCGCTCTAGCGACTGGAAAATAACTCGTGTTTCAAACCATGTCAGGGACAAACTGGTCACTATCGGCTGGGTCGACCACTGTGACGCGAAATAAAAACTTCAAACCAAAACCGACAAAAGTCACCCCAGTCTCCCAGACCAGCCTTGAAACGTTGTCCGGGTAAAGCAGCCGAGAGGGACGGTTGGAGACAGTAAAACCGCCGCTGGCCATCACCGGAAAACCTCTGACGAGACCGGAAATCCGCTGACGAGCCGTGTGACACACGTCCAACTGTCGTCAGCAACCAAACTCGCTGGGCGTCAGACACTCTTCCCGTGTCGACCCTGCCGTCCGACGACCGGCCGACCGGCCGACCGCCCGACCGCCCGACCGCCCGACCGACCGACCGGCGGACCGACCGACCTACGTCGGCTATCCACTGCTGCACTGTCGGCGACGCAGCTGCCGCAGCTGCTGTGCAGCTCTGGAGCAGCTGTCGAGCTGCAGGAGCTCCGGCCGTCAGCTCCGCAGCTAGAGTGAGTGAGTCGTCACCGCGCGACGGAGCAATGCAATCAATGGCGCACGGCTGCCTGTGACGCCGCTAACCGGGAATTCCGGCAGCGCAGCGCGGCGCCGATCGATCGGGGAGCTGCCGGTCCGGCGGCGACACACCGGCGCGGAGCCGCCGCCCCGAGCCGCCCTTGGCCGCCGCCGCCGCCGCCACCGACCCACCGGCCGACCTGGGCCGAGGGTCCGCCGCCCGCCGCTGTTCGGGCCGTTCCCGCGGCTCGGAATGCCGGGCCGTGTCCGGTTGGGGCCGGTGAACGACGCCGGCTGCCGGCGGCTGCCAGGGGCTGCCAGGGGCTGCCAGGGGTTCACAGCGGCTCACAGCTCTCAGCGGCTCAGCTCAGACTGCGGA
Organism: Chirona hameri; assembly: GCA_036785665.1. NCBI lineage: Eukaryota > Metazoa > Arthropoda > Thecostraca > Balanomorpha > Balanidae > Chirona > Chirona hameri. Next base: position 27,920 of record JAXIVJ010005376.1, on the reverse strand, counting down.
CCCCGCCCCTCTGCCCGCCGCTCCCCGCTCTGCCTGACCGACCGAGCGCCGCCCGTGAATGAAGTGGAGGCGGGCAGAACAGGCGTTCTGTTCTGTTCTGCCTACGGCTGGCTGCAGCTCCGCACTCGGCAACCCAGTCCGACGGCGGGTCAGATCGGGAGCGGGTCAGATCGAGAGCGGGTCAGATCGAGAGCGGGTCAGATCGAGAGCGGGTCAGATAGAGGGCGGGTCAGATCGAGAGCGGGTCAGATAGAGGGCGGGTCAGATCGAGAGCGGCCCAGTCCGGCAGCGGGTCAGATCGGGAGCAGGTTAGATCGAGAGCGGGTCAGATCGACAGCGGCCCAGTCCGACAGCGGCCCAGTCCGACAGCGGGTCAGATCGAGAGCGGGTCAGATCGAGAGCGGGTCAGATCGAGAGCGGGTCAGATCGAGAGCGGGTCAGATCGAGAGCGGGTCAGATCGAGAGCGGGTCAGATCGAGAACGGGTCAGATCGAGAACGGGTCAGATCGAGAGCGGGTCAGATCGAGAGCGGGTCAGATCGAGAGCGGGTCAGATCGAGAGCCGGTCAGATCGAGAGCGGGTCAGAACGAGGGCGGCCCAGTCCGACGGCGGGTCAGATCGAGAGCGGGTCAGATCGAGAGCGGGTCAGATCGAGAGCGGGTCAGATCGAGAGCAGGTCAGATCGAGAGCAGGTTAGATCGAGAGCGGGTCAGATCGAGAGTGGGTCAGATCGAGAGCGGGTCAGATCGAGAGCGGGTCAGATCGAGAGCGGGTCAGATCGAGAGCGGGTCAGATCAAGAGCGGGTCAGGTCGAGAGCGGCTCAGTCCGACAGCGAGTCAGATCGAGAAAGCGCTCGACTGACATTCGTACTGAGCGCTGGCAATTCGCCGCCAGACACATCCAGCATATCCAGACAAAGACAGATACATCCAGACACCGCCAGCCAAGACGCGGTGGGGACCCGAACTGAACCGGAACGACGGCGCTCGAGACGTCGCCGGGCGAAACGAAGCGAGACCAGACGAGGCGAGACTAGAAAGGCCGAGAGGACGGCGTGGGCCCATGAATCCTAATGAGCGGGCCGCATGGGGGCCGGCGGCGCCCTGCGGTCGAGCAGCCGCCAAACCCGCGGAGCAAGGCCGCCAAACCCGCGGAACACGGCCGCCAAACCCGCGGAACACGGCAGCCAAACCCGAGGAACACGGCCGCCAAACCCGCGGAGCACGGCCGCCAAACCCGCGGAGCACGGCGGCCAAACCCGCGGAGCACGGCGGCCAAACCCGCGGAACACGGCCGCCAAACCCGCGGAACACGGCCGCCAAACCCGCGGAACACGGCAGCCAAACCCGCGGAACACGGCCGCCAAACCCGCGGAGCACGGCCGCCAAACCCGCGGAGCACGGCGGCCAAACCCGCGGAACACGGCAGCCAAACCCGCGGAACACGGCCGCCAAACCCGCGGAGCACGGCCGCCAAACCCGCGGAGCACGGCGGCCAAACCCGCGGAACACGGCAGCCAAACCCGCGGAACACGGCCGCCAAACCCGCGGAGCACGGCCGCCAAACCCGCGGAGCACGGTCGCCAAACCCGCGGAGCACGGCCGCCAAACCTGCGGAGCACGGCGGCCAAACCCGCGGAACACGGCAGCCAAACCCGCGGAACACGGCCGCCAAACCCGCGGAGCACGGCCGCCAAACCCGCGGAGCACGGCGGCCAAACCCGCCGAACACGACAATCGGAGCATATGTAGCCTGCTGCCGCCACCAACACTCCAACAACTACGAGAGTGTGGCTCTGTTCAGGGCAACGAGTAATCCCCGCTAGCAGACGACCGTCACTGCGGCAAATCATTCCCGAAGGAGGACTAGATTGATATCTTCTCACGTGTGACAAGTGTGTGTGTGTGTGAGGGGGGGGGGCAATCTTCCTTTACCAAAGAGGAAGGGATACAGTATGGTTCACCCGGTTCACCCCGTTTCCCTGCAGGCCGCCCGTTGCTGCCAGGAATGCGTTGGCGTCCGTTCCTAGGCGCGGGTGACACACAAACCACAGGCCGCCCGCATGACTCATTCATACGCGCCGCGGCGGTCGGTCCATATTCCCTCTGGCATTAGCTTTTCCGGCACAGAGCCGCAGACTGAACCGCAGCCATTCCCGCGTGACGTCAGCAGCCGCGCGATGCGTGACGTGACCGGCAGCCAATCCGCTGTCGATGACGTCAATATCTCCGCATTTCCGGAGATGACCCGAGACTGGCGGCAGACTGGGTCTCCATGCAGGGCCGCTTCTGGTGCCGGGACCGGGGCCGAGGTCCGCTGGCCCCGACTCATCGCGGCAGCAGACGCCATTGGATGGCGGCATGTTCACTGAACATGTTCAGTGAACATGCCGATCGAACGGCGACTGCATGGTGTGGTCAGGGGACAGGGACGGACGCGGGGAAGTTATCGATTGAAGCAGAGCATTAGGAATACACTGCCAAACAGGCAGCCGGACACCTATCCTGCACATCAGGCATAGCCCTGATGATAATTATTATCATATCACTAATGAGCCTTGCAACCCCATATCATGGCGTTCGTTCACTTCTCCGTGACTCATTCATTGTACCCATTAGTGACTAGATAAACAAGGTAATATCCCAACATGGCCCCGGCCCGTCATTTGCTATACCATTCGCTTTCTCTACGACTTATTGGCGCCCATTGCCACAATGGGGCGGCAGCAAGGTCTGGCATGTCATAATTAGAAAATCATGGTTCTTGCTTAATTGCTACACAAAATGGAGACTAAATACCAAAAAATGATACGTGTGATGTTGCTAAGGGCATACTCTTAGTATTCTCTCATATTTGGCGGAGTTTCTGGAATTTACCTACACGCGTGAATAAGACCTAGGTGAGATTCGGCCAGCAATGACGATGTTCGGGAACAATTCTGTGCAGGTCGGATTTGCCTAAATATCAGGGCCTATTTTAACATGTTAACTGGGGGGATGCCCCCCCCCCCCTCCCCCAGTGAGCCGTTTTGCCCCCTAGTCAAGAAATATTTCACACCCTGATTTCAGTAATTCCATGTCATTTTTCGTTTGATAGGTATTCAATTAAAATAAAACATGCTTACCTGGTGATAAATGTATACACATCCAATGCCATTGTCATGATATTCCTAAGTTTGAGTATTTCCCAGCCAAAATAAGTATCTTTAAATTATTTCCGGAATATCTTGAATTTAAATATCCTTTGAACAATTGCTCAGTAGCGGCAGAGTGGGGGAGATCGAGGGTTGTTGGATCATGAACGTCGCCACACAATTTGGAGTGGGTGGGGGCAACTGCCGAGCCGATTGTGTTCAAATTTGGTGTGTGGTTAGGGATCTCTCAGCCACCACTTTCCCACAAGTCAGGAGTGGCATGTTTCTGCACGTGCGCACGTGTGCACCACGTATTTGTATCTCAAACTACTTCCCTGATCGTTGAAATTCACCATACATTCCCTTCGCGTTCGCTCGTTCATCACCAACTACGGCGCCTTACTGGTTCGGTAAAAAGTTATGGAAGAAAAATGAAGAATGACCTCAGGGTGAATAGATTTTACCTCGTGGAGGTCACAGGATAAAATACCACATGGATCTTTGCATTGACGGATCCAGAACGGGTGGTTTGGGGAGGCAAAATTCCCAAAAGTCTCACACAATTCTGAAAACGCATCAGATTTGGCTTGCTCATGCATTGATAGCTGATTTCAAGTTAAATTTCCTTAGTAAAAGTTGCTCAGATTTTCATCTGTATCAGGAAATGTGTTAATCTTCATCTTATAGCAGTCCGCCCCTGTAGCTCAGTTGGGAGAGCGCTGGACTTCTGACCTCACCCGGTAGTGGCAGCCCGGGTTCGAGTCGCTTCGGCGCTCGCTATTTGCCCCTGACTGGGATGGCCTGTGGCCGGTGGCAGCGGTCGCATTTAAGGTCAGGTGACGTCAGAGGGCGGGGCGGACCGTGTCCAGGTATGTCGGGCACGTCAAACTTTCGCTTCTAAATTCTGCCGGACAAAAATTGCTTCATCGGGTGGTGGGGTCAGGGCCTGCGCAACAAGCTATGCTTAACACGGGGCCTGATCTCGGAACTCCAACCATCAGTGGATCTTTGTATTTTGCAAAAGATGCGGGACTCTGGTGAAAATTGGGCAAATTTAGCCATTTCCTGTGGTTTATATGCATTTGCATGTTTCCCTAATGACTTATAATTGGGAGGTCACAAAATAGACTTCACCATAGGTCACCGATATAAAAATCATCCGAAATAGCAGAATTGTAGGTGTTTATGACCTGATTAAATCCTGTGAGTATCTAACTGATCGGTCAAACAACGTGGCTGCGGCACCACCTTACATTTTTTTGTTGGAGGTGGGATCACTAGACTTGACGTAGTGACGTGACCCGAGGAGACCCGAGGTAAACAAATTAGCAGGATTTGGGCAATTGATAAGCAAGCAGTTGTACCAAAAATGGCGGCGCAAAATGGCGTCGTTTTCCGCTATTTCCACAACAAAAAACTAAGGGGGAGGGTATCCTCCCCCACTGACGGATCCAGGGGACGGACATCAGGGGCAAATGTAAATACATGCCCCATTGTGGCAATGGGCGCAAATAAGTCGTAGAGAAAGCGAATGGTATAGCAAATGACGGGCCGGGGCCATGTTGGGATATTACCTTGTTTATCTAGTCACTAATGGGTACAATGAATGAGTCACGGAGGAGAAATGAACGAACGCCATGATATGGGGTCGCAAGGCTCATTAGTGATATGATAATAATTATAATTCAAGTGCCAGTTTTTCGGTATTAACCTGTAGTGCTTATCAGTCTCATTGTATACAAATAGGGGGGACATTATTTGAAATACATATTCAACATATTATACAACTTCGAACACAACGCCGTGTTTAACGCCATTGCCGGCTGGTCAATGCTGACTGACAACATATCCGTGTTTGGAGCTGTATCACACACATACGGTTCAGAACAAAGCCAAACGACTTTCAGATTCGTAATCTGTGGACAATTTGGCTTCAGAATAGGCTCATTTTGCTTTGTTTCCAAAAAGTCGCCGAACTGAATTCTGGCGTGCCAGGCCGCGCTCCCGCCCCAATGTGTATCGGTGACAAAGTAAACAAGATAATACCCTGACTTGATACCTACTCGTTAATGATACCTTGGAGCTGGTATTAATAGTGGGGTTAGTACCGTTACGTTAAGCCAGACCGATAGTGGGCTTAGTACCGCCCCTGGTGACGTCAGCACCGTATCACAGCTGTGTTATCAGCAGTGAAGGACTACGTAGCAGGGATAGCAGAGCTGTGTCAGCTCTGACAAACAGAGCAGACCATTTGTGAAAAACACAACCCACTGCTGCCGCGTTTACATTACACTGCGAATAAAAACCAGCCGCCTAAGGCGACACAATTGATAACAAATGGCATACACAGGCATATAAGTTGTTCTGCAAAACACCTACTCTACATTCATAAACTTTTCTTCTCCCAGCAGTTCATAAACAAGCAAACATTTGCTGAGAATAACTCGAAGTAAATTCATTACACGTCCTGATGCAACGGAAAAGCCGGGAAGATATTACCACCACTTATCCGACTCTCCATATCATTCAGCTGATGCCGATATCGGGCCAATTCATGTGACGGCCGATTCCGCCGGCACCTGACGTGCTGCCGAGATACGTCCTGATGGCGTCCTGACGGCGTCCTGACGGCGTCCTGACGGCGTCCTGACGGCGTCCTGACGTGCTGCCAAGATACGTCCTGACGGAGTGGCCAGGCAGTCACAGACCCCGACAATCTGCTCTCTGATAGCGGCGAGCAGGCAGCGGCGACCGACGCTGGCATCTGACCGGCGGCGGTCCGGTGGCGGTCCGGTGGCGGTCCGGTGGCGGTCCGGTGGCGGAGACACGGGCCAGTCGGAGCCGGCTGACAGGAGTCGACCCGGCTCTGTCAGGCCGGCCGGCCGGAGACACGGGCCAGTCGGAGCCGGCTGGCAGGAGTCGACCCGACTCTGTCAGGCCGGCCGGCCGGTCCGGCGGCGGAGACACGGGCCAGTCGGAGCCGGCTGACAGGAGTCGACCCGGCTCTGTCAGGCCGGCCGGCCGGAGACACGGGCCAGTCGGAGCCGGCTGACAGGAGTCGACCCGACTCTGTCAGGCCGGCCGGCCGGTCCGGCGGCGGAGACACGGGCCAGTCGGAGCCGGCTGACAGGAGTCGACCCGGCTCTGTCAGGCCGGCCGGCCGGAGACACGGGCCAGTCGGAGCCGGCTGACAGGAGTCGACCCGGCTCTGTCAGGCCGGCCGGCCGAAGACACGGGCCAGTCGGAGCCGGCTGGCAGGAGTCGACCCGACTCTGTCAGGCCGGCCGGCCGGTTTCAGCAGCTCTCACAATACACTCCCACCGCGGCGCCGTCATTATACTAATGGTGTCGGGTCGACGCTCCCAGCCTCTGGCCCCGCCGCCCGGGATCTGTCTGTCGACACAGTGCCACACATTGTCGCACTGTCACCCTGTCCCATCCCGGGTCTGACTGCCCAACATCAGCCTGTCTGGACTGGGGTCCGTCTGTCCAGTGTCACCCTGTCCCGGGTCTGACTGCCCAACATCAGCCTGTCTGGACTGGGGTCCGTCTGTCCAGTGTCACCCTGTCCCGGGTCTGACTGCCCAACATCAGCCTGTCTGGACTGGGGTCCGTCTGCCCAGTGTCACCCTGTCCCGGGTCTGACTGCCCAACATCAGCCTGTCTGGACTGGGGTCCGTCTGTCCAGTGTCACCCTGTCCCGGGTCTGACTGCCCAACATCAGCCTGTCTGGACTAGAGTCCGTCTGTCCAGTGTCACCCTGCCTGGTCCCAGTGTGTCTGTCCAGTGCCGGCCCGAATTCTGGAGAATTTCGTGCAATCCTGCTGAACGTTAGAGCGCCACACTAGCACGCGCCAAGAAGGAACAGGCACGCACAGAACACCTGTTGCCAGCTCGGCAGTGTTACCAACTCGTCAGTGTTGCCAGCTCCTGTTGCCAGCTCACCAGAGTTGCCAGTCGGGCAGTCTCCAGGTGCAGGGTAGCGCAGTCCAGGGGCAGCGCAATTTTGGCCGGCCTGCACTGCACCGTCTCCAGGCCAGGCCACAGATCGACGCAGGACGTAACAATAGTTAGACGACGCAGCAGCGACCGCCGGCGTACACAGCACAGCTTCAGAATGTATGACACATGCCTGCAGGTGGCGTAGCCTGAACAGCGACAGAAAAGATGACACAGGCCCGGCAGGCAGCGCGCCCTCGTCCTATCCGCTAATCGAGTGCCCGAAGAACAAAATCGATATGGCTCGCTTCACTAAGGTATGGATGAGAGATACCTGGATCGGCAACTCTCCGTCGGCGCCTCCGATGTTGGCGACCGCGCCGGCCACCTGGTTTCCTATCTGTCGTTCCTATCCTAAGCCGGGACGAAGAGCTCTGATAGCCTGCCAAACTTCATTAAACGATCGGTGAGTACCGCGGGTACCGTCAATGTTTCACGCGAACGTGAATATGCACGTTAAACTAAATTGATGAACGTTAAGCCGCGGCGCTTTCCTATATGAGATTGGTCAAACAAAATTGATGAACGTTAAGCCGCGGCGCTTTCCTATATGTCGTTGGTCGGTCACGGGCGGAGAGTTGCCGATCTAGGCATCTCTCATCCATGACTTAAGTAAGGCCGAAAGCTGGTAAGCGAAGGAATCGATGCATGTTTGAAAAGAGACAAGCTTTCAAACAGTAGAATTAAAACAGGATGTAATGACGAATTGCCAAACGCCCACCCTTCGGGGCCAATCACATTGGTAGTCACTGTCGGAAGGTCACAAAACAGGGAGTCTGAAGCCAGC
>JAXIVJ010005376.1:0-15000 GCA_036785665.1 Chirona hameri | reverse complement strand
CCAACAACTGAGGAAGATGCGCCGAGATCCGGCACACGGCCGAACAGGGACCGAGGGAGCAAATGACTCAAACTTCCCCCGAACAACTGAGGAAGATGTTCAAATCGTGCTACAAATCAAAACACGTTAGGTACTATCTATCGGCACCAATCGGGCATGAGGTGGTTGACGGTTTTGGGTCGGTAAGCTCCTGTGCGTTGGTGTCCGTATTATCTATCGGCACCAATCGGACATGAGGTGGTTGACAGTTTTGGGTCGGTAAGCTCCTGTGCGCTGGTGTCCGTATTATCTATCGGCACCAATCGGGCATGAGGTGGTTGACAGTTTTGGGTCGGTAAGCTCCTGTGCGCTGGTGTCCGTGGGGTTGACAGTTTTGGGTCGGTAAGCTCCTGTGCGCTGGTGTCCGTGGGGTTGACAGTTTTGGGTCGGTAAGCTCCTGTGCGCTGGTGTCCGTATTATCTATCGGCACCAATCGGGCATGAGGTGGTTGGCGGTTTTGGGTCGGTAAGCTCCTGTGCGCTGGTGTCCGTATTATCTATCGGCACCAATCGGACATGAGGTGGTTGACAGTTTTGGGTCGGTAAGCTCCTGTGCGCTGGTGTCCGTATTATCTATCGGCACCAATCGGACATGAGGTGGTTGACAGTTTTGGGTCGGTAAGCTCCTGTGCGCTGGTGTCCGTGGGGTTGACAGTTTTGGGTCGGTAAGCTCCTGTGCGCTGGTGTCCGTATTATCTATCGGCACCAATCGGGCATGAGGTAGTTGGCGGTTTTGGGTCGGTAAGCTCCTGTGCGCTGGTGTCCTTATTATCTATCGGCACCAATCGGGCATGAGGTGGTTGGCGGTTTTGGGTCGGTAAGCTCCTGTGCGCTGGTGTCCGTATTATCTATCGGCACCAATCGGACATGAGGTGGTTGACAGTTTTGGGTCGGTAAGCTCCTGTGCGCTGGTGTCCGTGGGGTTGACAGTTTTGGGTCGGTAAGCTCCTGTGCGCTGGTGTCCGCGGTACGAGTTTCACACGTCTCTGAAATTGCACAACAAGTTGTGTTGTGTCCATTTGTTTCGACTACACAGAACCTGCCGCAACGCACAGCATCGTGACCTGCGTCCTGAGGAGGCGGTCCAACACTGCCCTACAGCCTTCACGTCCCAACCCGACCCCTGCTCCCTCGTCTGACGACGCAGGGTCGGCCACGCCCAGCGACAGGTCAGGAGCAGGTCCGCTGGAAACGCCGGAACAAAGCAGCAACCTCCGTGTGGCGCCGGAACAAAGCAGCAACCTCCGTGTGGCGCCGGAACAAAGCAGCAACCTCCGTGTGGCGCCGGAACAAAAAAACTTGGAGCAACCTCCGTGTGGCAAAGAACAAACCCTTAACAAGGAGGGACGGATGACAGGGTAGAGACAACGGATCTGCAACGATACAACCGTGGTGGTGGTGCAGGTGGACTAGGGCCAAGCGGGTTACTCGGTCAATATCCGCATCGTGAACATCAGACCCTGTGCCTGATCGAACCATCGAACCGCGAAGTTCAGTGGGTATTCTGAACTGAAAATCAGAACACCCAGGCCTGACCTTCTAGAGTACTGATACGAGCAAAGGTCATTACAGCCTCCGCCCCTGGTCATCTCTGATCCCAGAAAAACACGGACAGCCGAACCGCCGGACGGATGATCAAAGCGGAGCGAAGTGCAATAGTGACAGCTGCCGGAACCGCAGCAGACCGTGTATGTAGGTATGCCAGACACATCCAAATATAGTCCGGAACCGACCAGCCACATTCCGCCCCGCCAACTCGAAAAAAGTGCCGTCATATCAGCAGTGTGTACCAGTCGTGTGTACCAGTGTGCACCAGCCTGTCGTACCAGCAGTGTGACTCGAGCAAAAACAGCCAGCCTCTAGACAGAAAATAGTCGGACGACAGCTCAAGCCTCAAGCTTCGCAACGTTCGCCCTTCCTCGAACATCACCATACTCGAAACGAATTCGGTCTGTGTTTCACAAAACCCCTTATAATTTTGGCTGCAAGCGTACAAGCGCAATTTGTATTCAAATCACCTTTCCTCATTCAATGATCAAATCTCGACCCAGTCCATATCGCCTGTCTGTGACATCTATGGTCCTACTGCTGGCCAGATCGGGTAACTAGCTGTCTCGGCCCCATGTCCTCCCTACTCCATCACCGAGCCGTGCCGGGATACGACCCTCCGACGGCCGGATTGGCCGGCAAACGGCCCATTCCGTGGCGCACGGCCGACATGGATGACACTGACACGCCAGGGTCGACCAGACGCGACGCTGTCCAGATGACTCTTCCGGGTGGCAGACCATATAGAACAACTGCACGCGACACCACGGCCGCCAGCGCATCAGAACGGCTGCTCCGAGATACAGACGACGACCGACCGACGACCGACCGACCGACCGACCGACCGACCGACCGACGACCGACCGACCGACCGACCGACCGACCGACCGACCGACCGACCGACCGACCGACCGACCGACCGACCGACCGACCGACCGACCGACCGACCGACCGACCGACCGACCGACCGACCGACCGACCGACCGACCGACCGACCGACCGACCGACCGACCGACCGACCGACCGACCGACCGACCGACCGACCGACCGACCGACCGACCGACCGACCGACCGACCGACCGACCGACCGACCGACCGACCGACCGACCGACCGACCGACCGACCGACCGACCGACCGACCGACCGACCGACCGACCGACCGACCGACCGACCGACCGACCGACCGACCGACCGACCGACCGACCGACCGACCGACGACGACGACGACGACGACGACGACGACGACGACGACGACGACGACGACGACGACGACGACGACGACGACGACGACGACGACGACGACGACGACGACGACGACGACGACGACGACGACGACGACGACGACGACGACGACGACGACGACGACGACGACGACGACGACGACGACGACGACGATGATGATGATGATGATGATGATGATGATGATGATGATGATGATGATGATGATGATGATGATGATGATGATGATGATGATGATGATGATGATGATGATGATGATGATGATGATGATGATGATGATGGTTGTGCTAGCTTAACCATCGCCCTACGGGAGCTGTTTTCACCTTCGCCCTACGGGAGCTGTTTTCACCTTCGCCCTACGGGGCTGACAGCCCCCCGCCTGTTAACTTCCAAACCAAGCAACTTAGAGCAATGCGGTAAGAACCAGCATGTTGCCTGTCATGAGAGGAATCTAACAGTATGTGATTTTTAGGTTTCAGGTCAACGGGTGACCTTCCAGGTCAAGTAAATGACCTCGGATCGACCACGTCCAGACAGCGATTTTGCTCAGTCAGAAAACCTCAACATTAGAAATAGATAAATGTAAATAAAAAGGCATATTCCTAGACCAGTTTTGTCTCAGAAATACAGAAACGGTAATCATTTGTTCGTAACTTGTCAAAAAGTTTTAAAAAAGTTATAAAAATGACGTCATGATTGTCTTACACTTAGGGAGCCATCACTCAGTTAAAAATAGAGATATTACTTTGAAATTTGGTTTGGGTATTGTCCATACTCAGTCCTCTCTCATGTATTCCGGTTTTTCTAACATCCTTGAGAACTTTGATTTTGTGGTGATTTTTCCCCCAAAAAATCAGTTTCTTTAATTTTAGTAGTCAAAACCCAAAATTTTGGAAATCTGAAATTGCCATTTTAAAGAGACTGCTATTTTGTATCTTTGCTGAATTGCGTTTGCAATTTGCTTCAAAACTCTGTTTGCTACGATTTTCAAATATTTATCGTTTTTCCACCAACATGACGTCATCAAAACATGATTATCTCCCAAACTACTCAACCAATTGCAATGCAATTTGTACAGCATACGTATAATTGTACACTCAGCTACTGCAAATTTCAGCAAGAAGCGCCGCATGTGTAAAAAGTTCTTGAAAAACCACAGGGGGGGGGGCTGTCAGCCCCAGCCCCCCCCCCCCGTCGGGCGATGGTTAAATCAAGGCATCCACCTCCCTTCTATGTCTCATCCCCTTCACCGTCTCACTCCCATCTCCTCCTCATCTCTTATCTCGTTTACATCAGGGCACACAGGCGAGCCAATGTTGGCACTGAACTTCGCCAGTATTAAACGCCGTACCGTTCTCAATTAGCTACATCGAAACTGCGTCAAACTGCGTCAAACTGCAGCCGAGCGAGTTGATTGGAACTGGCGCGCTCCCAACTCCACCGACAGCGCCAAAAACTTGGGGCGCAACGCGGCACAGTTTCCAGGCCAGCAGGCCGATGAGCGCCAAGTTGTCCGGGGCGGCGTGAACGCTATTTTACGAGACTCATCGCCGCCGAGCCAACAATTTATCCGACAGGCACACAGCGCGGCGGCTGGTTCGGAGAGTCAACACCAGCTGACGTCGCCCGAGGGCATCTCGTGACCCGGACCACTGACCCCGGCGATCCCGCGGTCAAAGGTCTGACGACGGCAGGCGGGCCGGCGGTAAATCTCGGCCAACACAAGGGGCGCTTGACACTGGCAGTCGTTACTGTCACCACTCTCACGCAAAGTACCACCGACAATAATGGAAATTCACTAAAATTTAGCGCACGGTCAGATTCGAGCCTACGCCCACACTGAGCTGCACGGTTCTGAATGAGACCACAGTTACGGACTCACCTTGAAGTCAATGTAGCCGTTCTTGTCCATGTCGAACGTGCGGAACACGTGGTCGCAGAACTCCTCGGCGTTGCCGGACGGGAAGAACATCTTGTACATGTCGACAAACTTCACCGGCGTCAGCTTGCCGTTAGGGCAGTCTTGCTGTAAACGGAAGGGAAGGGAGTTATATATTGGCGTCAGTTAGTCATAGCGTCAGTTTAAGATGGGAGAACGGAGAGGGCTTCACGTTACACGCCGCGAAGGGATTCACACCTGCAATACGACTAGGTACTAGGAAGGTAGTTGCTAGGCTTCCTCACAATATGTACACTAGTGAAAGGTTGTGACAATGGGGATGGAACTTCATAAACAAAACAAATACCGGGATCGTCATAAAAACAACCACACCACATTCACAAATGATTACGTCATGATTATGTGATTAGACCATAAACTTCGTCTGCCTGTTTCTATAAACAAACAAAGCTGCCTGATTCCAGCTACTCCCACTTCTCCAAAGTCCAATGTGATGCGAGGTCTCCAACAGCAGAACGATCTCGGACAACATATAATCCTAGCCGGAATACATAACCAGCGGCATGACATCACATACAACAAGAAGCATCCGGCAATTATTTCATTTTCACAACAAACACATCAGCTGTCACAAACACATCCGGTTTGAATCATGTCACTCATTCCGGCAGGGATTTCCAGTTCTAACGGCAGCTACTCACGTCACGTCACGTCAGACCACGTCCATCAGCAGACACGTCAGACACGTCAGACACGGCAGCCACGTCAGACACGTCAGACACGGCAGCCACGTCAGACACGTCATACACGTCATACACGTCATACACGTCATACACGTCAGACACGTCATACACGTCAGACCAGACCACCTACGGGCTCACAGTCAACTGGCTTTCAGATAGCCTCAGCTAAAAGTTCCCGGTTCGTTTTAAGTTCAGCTCCAGCCGGCGCACAGTGGGCGGATTCACCCTTCTGGCGCGACACGGCACAAAAACTCGCTTTGGAAGCCCTTAAGACAATGCAAATGAGTACGTAGGCCCTTTTTGGTGCGCTGATTCAAATATGTTATCTCAAGCGAGATAAAAAGGCACATAGGTGCAATAACCCACAATTAATGGTCACGACTCAAGTCAAGCGTAAGCGTAAGCTAAATCCAACTGCTACATCCAATAATAATAGCGGACGGCTTACATTCCAAGCTAGTGTGCGAGTACCTCTCACACTAACCTGGGAACTCTGTTTGCGTGCTGGTGGGTTGGTCTTCCGCGGTGGGTAGCCTGGCACATGGGCAAGGACAAGCAGAAATCGACGTTCAGCCACTCGCTCGCTGACAGTGCTTAGAAATGTAAGCTTATTTCGACACGCGGCCTCCCACCTCTTCTTAATATTGGAGATGAGAAACCTTACGCTAGTATTTTGCGCCGAAGAAAAAGCAAGATCCTCGCTAAATTTTATATCCAGGTACTCAAGTGAATTCGTCACTGAAAGGTTCGAGACACCGACACTAAAGCCTAGCTCAGCAATATCGCGCCTGCTAACGCACATCCTTCCACCCTACTCGCGCGCGACTGGTGGTTCGTTACCCTGACCTGCTTCCCGGGTCACCTCATAGCATCGGCCCGGGCCGGGCCCGACCCGAATTTATTTTCAAACGCATCCAAAATATAGAAATACAAACTGTACTTTTTGACATTCTAAACGCCAGGTTGCCTTATTGGAACAGCATATAAAGGGGAGCTAAAATCTTCATATAATCTCCAAATCGCGTATCACTGTGAATCAACTTGCGCGCAGCGCCCAACGCAGCGGCGCTCGGGCAAAATGACGAACTGTATTTCCCGTTTGATCTGGTAGAGGATAATTGTTGCTTCTTCCATGTGCATGGATTAAACCGCACTTTACATCAGTCCTTAAGACACTCTGTAATATAAAAAACGAGCCATCGCGGTCACTGCCTATTAGGCGCGGGTTGCTGGACTGAACGCACATTGAGCACCTATGGTAGGTTGCGAGAGGACGAGGGAAGTCCTTCCCATCCCTCTCATCAAAGGGGATGGGGGAGAATATACATGTATGACACAGACAATAATGAAGGGGAAATGGAAAAGTCTCACCAAAAATTGGATAAACAATTCTGGCTAATCACGTAGTGAGCGTAATATGCGCACGGGTAGTTTCCGAAATAGCGATCCTTATCGACCTGGCCACGCAAAGAGTTGCAAGTAGGAGCAACAATTTCGCGGTGGAACATGAAGTGCACAGTCTCATAGACATGTGGTATGATTTCTGTCAGGGTACTCGGGGGTACATTTTTTGTAAATTTCTTTATATATTTTTTCGATAGTTTTGTACCGACCATTTGTCTATAATACTTCGGTGTACGTTTACAGCATAAGCAATTGCGTCATTGCCAATAATGTTGGGTTAATTATGTTCCCCAGATGCAGAGCTATTTTTTGGTATATATATATATATATATATATATATATATATATATATATATATATATATATATATATATATATATATATATATATATATATATATATATATATATATATATATATATATATATATATATATATATATATATATATATATATATATATATATATATATATATATATATATATATATATATATATATATATATATATATATATATATATATATATATATATATATATATATATATATATATATATATATATATATATATATATATATATATATATATATATATATATATATATATATATATATATATATATATATATATATATATATATATATATATATATATATATATATATATATATATATATATATATATATATATATATATATATATATATATATATATATATATATATATATATATATATATATATATATATATATATATATATATATATTATATATATATATATATATATATATATATATATATATATATATATATATATATATATATATATATATATATATATATATGTACATTTCCTTCTCAAATGTGGCACGTTCCCTTGCTCCAAAGACACGCTGCCGAAATGTGCGGAGGGCGGGTCCGGCCGACGCGACCCGAAAGTCTACGTTTACGTTAAGTTATCGCCATGAAATAACACCCGCATTGAAAACAAAGCCCAGGACAATGTGGTATGCAGAGTTTCGAACACAGTGGTATAGGTTTCATAGCATTCCCCGATAATTGCTTTGTGGACCCGTGTCGTGCTAGAACGGTCAATCGGCCCACAGTGCGGATGTGGCCTGTGGCTGTGGCGGCTGTGGCCGTCCGGTCGGCGGCAGACGGCCTCCGACAGTGCCGATTTACAGCGGCGGAAATACTGTCTATACGACACACCCGGACACTGCCACCGACCCCCGGCCCCGACCGGACCCAGCCGGTTCAGACCCCAGCGCCGGGCCGAGCTCGCCGCAGACACGTGGACCGAGCCCGACTCTTAGGACCGAATTAGTTGACCTTCAGGCAACATCACACCAAACTTTAGGGAACAAAAGGGCAAACTCGAACTACACTGGATCATCAGACCACACTGGACCACACCGGACCACACCGGACCACACCGGACCACACCGGACCACACCGGACCACACCGGACCACACTGGACCACACCGGACCACACCGGACCACACTGGACCACACCGGACCACACTGGACCACACCGGTTCATATCAGACCACGCCGGACCACACCGGACCACACCGGACCACACCAGACCACACCAGACCACACCGGACCACACCGGACCACACCGGACCACACCGGACCACACCGGACCACACCGGACCACACCGGACCACACCGGACCACACCGGACCACACTGGACCACACTGGACCACACTGGACCACACTGGACCACACCGGACCACACTGGACCACACCGGTTCATATCAGACCACGCCGGACCGCACAAGACTACACCAGAACACAGCGCGGCCACAGCGGACCACAGGATGGAGCCAACCGGGAGCCTGGGAGCACCGCGTGAGAGACCAGGGCCCTGGGCGGGCCCGCTGCTGCGTGCGACCAGTCCCGGGCCGGGCCGGTGCCACGTGAGACCAGTCTCGGGCCGGCCCGGCGCCGCGAGAGATAGATGGCGTGGTGGTCAGACGGGTCCCGACCGAGGCAGGTAGCGCCACCAGCACACCTCATCCTGTCACGCCAAGCAGTCAAACACAACGCAGGAAAGCGCCGCACGCAAGGCAAGATGGCAGAGGACATTGATGACGCTCTGGAATTGTCACCTCATATTTGCAACACTTCACTACTCCGATTCAAATCATACAACACATGTCAGGGTTGGCTGACTAACACCTTTTCCAGACTAAGCCGACTTTTCCCAGCAAAACCCCTCCAACCTCCAGCCAGTCATGCATGCCATGATGAGGTGTCGTTTCGTCGTCGCCATATTTTGTGGCAACCACTACCTATTGTTGTCAGAAATTATGCACAAGCTGTCGTCAGTGTCGCCATGAGCCGTCTGACGCAACAGACCGCCACGGGGCGGGGGCGGGGGCGGGGGCGGGGGCGGGGGCGGGTTGCCTGGGTAACGAAGCGGCGAGCGATCAACTGAGTCCGTAAATCGCGACCGGACGGCGTCGGCTGGGCGGTGGGGCGGCGGGGCGGCGGGGCGGTGGGGCGGCGGGGCGGCGGCGGCGGCGGGGCGGTGATGCGACCCATTGTCACGCCAGGTCGGCGGCCCGCCGAGCGTCGCCTGATTGCCGGTCTGCCGCCGTCAGTCCCGGGGCGGGGGCGGTGGCGGCGAGGACGCGAGAAACGAGCGGGAGAGGCGGGTGAACGAGCGGGGCCGGGCAGGGAGGTCGCAGGGACACGTTCCCGGCGCCGGGGCGATGAGCCGGAACAGCCGGCCCGGTATGGCATGACCCAGATGACGAGAAGGCGATCAAGCCAATGGCTGACGGCCTGCGATAGCGCCGGCACGCTTCTTCTCCGCGCCCGGCCGTGCTGGCTGCGGGCCAACCGGTCCGGCCGAACCCGCCCCGGTCACCTGCTGTGGACCAGACCTGCTGTCAGACCAGACCTGAAGTCACCAGACAGGACCAGACCTGAGTGTGGACTGGACCAGACCTGCTGTCACCAGACCGGGACCCGGGAGTCGCTCTCCGACACGCCGCCATGTCTCTCGCCAGACCTTGAACCCGGCCTCGACGACCGGCCGGCTCCGGCTTCATTTTGTCAAAACGGAGTCGGCAGTCTCGGTCGGCGGCTCGGCAGAGGCCTCGATCGAGGCGATCATCGAGTCGCTGAGCTCGCCACCGGCAGCTGGCTGACGAGATGAGGACCTCAGAGCTGTGAGGAGCTCAGAGCTGTGAGGAGCTCAGAGCTGTGAGGAGCTTAGAGCTGTGAGGAGATCAGAGCTGTGAGAACCTCAGAGCTGTGAGGAGCTCAGAACTGTGAGGAGCTCAGAGCTGTGAGGAGCTCAGAGCTGTGAGGACCTCAGAGCTGTGCCTACTGAGGAGCCGCCGTCAGCGGCGGCGGCGGGGCGTCTCGAGAAGCTCTCAGCTCTCCCCGCAGCAGCGTCGGAGCCGGAGCTCTCCCAGCTCAGCCCCCGGACGGACCGCTGATGGCGTCGGCCCACACGTGACGCGGCTTCGCAGCTTTACCGCCGGCGCAACAGGCGGCGCGTCCGACGCCGGCCGCCTGTTGAGGGCCGTTGATCGGCCACACCATCGCCGGAAACCTGCCGAGTCAGCCCCCCGCTGCCAGACAGGCCGACGCAGCAAATCAGCCGCTGCTGTGGCTGGTTGGCTGGTTGGCTGGTTGGCTGGCTGGCTGGCTGGCTGGCTGGCTGGCTGGCTGGCTGGCTGGCTGGCTGGCTGGCTGGCTGGCTGGCTGGCTGGCTGGCTGGCTGGGAATTAAGCTGGCTGGCGGCAGCCTACACAGCGGCATCTGCCATGGCAGGTCGGCCCGAAGACAGACGGCACCGCCGGTCGAGATTAATGGCCTGTTTGACTCAACATGTCACTGGGGCTCAACCCGTCAACAGACACAGGAAACGTTCAGCATGTCACTGGGGCTCAACCCGTCAACAGACACAGGAAACGCTCAGCATGTCACTGGGGCTCAACCCGTCAACAGACACAGGAAACGCTCAGCATGTCACTGGGGCTCAACCCGTCAACAGACACAGGAAACGCTCAACAAGTCGCTGGGGCTCAACCCGTCAACAGACACAGGAAACGCTCAACATGTCACTGGGGCTCAACCCGTCAAGACACAGGAAACGCTCAACATGTCGCTGGGACTCAACCCGTCAACAGACACAGGAAACACTCAGCATGTCACTGTGGCTCAACCCGTCAACAGACACAGGAAACACTCAACATGTCACTGGGGCTCAACCCGTCAACAGACACAGGAAACACTCAACATGTTGCTGGGGCTCAACCCGTCAACAGATACAGGAAACACTCAACATGTCGCTGGGGCTCAACCCGTCAACAGATAAAGGAAACACTCAACATGTCACTGTGGCTCAACCCGTCAACAGACACAGGAAACGCTTAGCATGTAACTGGGGCTCAACCCGTCAACAGACACAGGAAACACTCAACATGTCACTGGGGCTCAACCCGTCAACAGACACAGGAAACACTCAACATGTCACTGGGGCTCAACCCGTCAACAGACACAGGAAACACTCAACATGTCACTGGGGCTCAACCCGTCAACAGACACAGGAAACACTCAACATGTCGCTGGGACTCAACCCGTCAACAGACACAGGAAACACTCAGCATGTCACTGTGGCTCAACCCGTCAACAGACACAGGAAACACTCAACATGTCACTGGGGCTCAACCCGTCAACAGACACAGGAAACACTCAACATGTCACTGGGGCTCAACCCGTCAACAGACACAGGAAACACTCAACATGTTGCTGGGGCTCAACCCGTCAACAGATACAGGAAACACTCAACATGTCGCTGGGGCTCAACCCGTCAACAGACACAGGAAACACTCAACATGTCACTGGAATTGGGATATTACTCTTAAAGGGAATAGTTCACCTTTAACATGGGGTTTTGAACTGAGATAGCAGATTTGTAGAGCAGATCGAAAAACGGATTGTGGTGAAATCATTACCTCGCTAGGCTAAGTAATTTGGACACAGGACTAGTGGGCCCTTTTTAGAAGACGCTGTTTCGTGCCCCGATCGGGGCACGAAACTTGTTTCGGGTCCTCACAACGGTTGTTTACGTAACAAGCAGCCTGCGTATATATGCCTAAAGTCCGTCGTTATTGTGTGCAATAGTTTCCATATCCAAGCTACCATATGCATGACGTCATAATTGTCATGAAGTTTTTTATGGCCATGAAGGAGAAAAGAGAAACTTGTCCATTTGTCGACGGATATCCATCTATCGTCCAAACAAATGCCATATTCGGTTTTTTCAGCTCGAAATACCCCGTATAGCCAAATTTCAAGACAACTTTTAAGGTGACCCTTTATTCCCTTTAAAAACCAATCACGGAGAAACTCCCAAACAACACTTTTTGTCAACAGTTGGCGAAAATACTCTCCAACCTCACGGTAAAGGCGATGAGGACATGCGCCCGAGTACCGAAAGAGAGGCTGCAAGATCGACGGCGAGACAAATGTAATGTCGCAATCATCACTGATTCTTCGCTGCCAAGGCTGCCCTGTTGGATGGTGACGCATCAGGAACACCAATATTTGCCAATGGTAGCGACCTGAGACCTGATCACCTATCCCTCAGACGCTTAGCAAGTCCGAACCAGATCCCCAACAAGCCGGCCATTCAACAAACTGCCCCTCTCCAAACCAAAAGGATGAATCCTTCTGGCGAGTCATCCAAATTACGGGCTTAATCCAGAACTGAGATGGAGTGCAGAGCCCCAGTATTGTCTCAGGTGGCTTCGAAAGGCCATTCTCTCTCAACAAGGCAAATTGGCTTATCTAGATTATCTAGGCAGCGTGATCTACTGAAGATGCTAATTTTAGACAGTCCCAGCGACCAATGGTCCGCATTACACTCTGTCAGCCGCCAAGTCACTTGGTGACTCGGCCATTCTCAATGACCGGTACTTGGAGTAAATATAAATGATTTGATTTCCTGTTTGTTTCTTCTTCACCGACCTGGCTCCGACGGACCACTCAGAGTGTCCGTCATCAGTGTCAGGCCGACACCGAATGTCCGTCATCAGTGTCAGGCCGACACAACACGGTGTCAGTCATCAGTGTCAGGCCGACACCGAGCGTCAGTCCTCCTCAGTGTTAAGTATGCCGACATGTCGGCTGATCTTTGCCATAAGTCACCAGGGACGCCGCCCAATATGACCTGACGGAGAGACTATCGAGCGAGGCGGTCTCAGGAGCGTCCTATTGACCGGAGAAACTGCGCCGGGCACGGCATAGTTATTACAGCGCAATGCTGGTCCAACAAAAACTGACGGCCTATATATCCAGGGCCGTTTGCAGATCAATATGAGCAGAATACTTTTTTATCTTATTTTTGACTGCACTTAGTCGGCCTTTATGAAACGCCAGGCAACCACTTGCAGTTTCATTTGTTATTTAAGGTCGCCTGGACAACGCCAAAACAGGATGCAGGATGATGAGGCTCTTTTAGTGTATTTGCTGTCAGCAAATAGACTCTGTGCCTCACGGGAAGTAAAAATAGCAATATAACACACTGTAGATAAGCGAGCGGCTAGAGACTCATCAAATATTATTTCTGAAGCTTGGATTATCTGGCCCGCCTTTGGTTTTAGCTTTCGTCGCATCATTAACAATCTGAAAAAGAGGCTCCACGTTGAGAAACCAGCGAGAGCGCCTCACTCTCAGAGAGAAAATCCGCCATCCCAGACCAGCCACAATATATCGCCGGGGAACTCCACCACAGGAACTCCACTCACAGGAACTCCAACTAGGCTTCCCGCCTGGCTATCAAACCGACACCAACGCAAGGATTGCCCGCTCGATCGCTTTCTGATGTTAAATCGAACCGGAAAATTCAATCTCATCTATCCAACAACCCTGCCGATAGCCGAGAGATTGCCAATCAATCGTCTATCTAAGCCTTTCAACAGCATCAGCTCAACTATACGTGACATCGTGAGGCAAGCTGTTGTTCCCGTCTCCATGTCTGCGCGACTTCAGGTCTCCGGCCGGTGACCTCGGGCGGTGACCTCGGCCAGACACGGTCTCCGGACACCCTGTTTAATGCCGCTTTCACTCCGCGTGTCCCGCACTATCGGCCGACCCATCTGCCCGAGCCGCTTCTCACGTATTCAGATACAGAGGCACGCAGAGAATCGCACGCCAACTGAAGCTGACTTCATAAAGCAGAAGCACCGAACATACGATCGTCACGTGTTACAAACTGTTATACCACGTGCTGCTTCAAATCCAATAACACACCACAGCTGACGGCTATTCCTACGTTTGATTTCTGTCGGTATGAATAGTGACCATATGTCGATAATGGCATCGATTCGGCATTATTAAACCGGTTCCTGGCTGGAAAGGGAAGGGTCTGCGCTCGTGCAGTGCTGTGTGCGGATTTCAGGCGCTCTGGGAGCTTGTGGTGGCGCTGGATATGAGACAGGGTGATCGAGCACCATCGTAGAACGTTCTCAGCCTCACAAGGACCCGCGGGACGAGAACAATACAGACGTGACAGATGATGTAACAGCGGTAAATCAGCCGAGACGGCGCCCTCTCGCCGAACTTATGGGTACCACCGAACAGAACCCCCGTCGCACGGGCTCGTTAGTGTTATCCCTGGTGCGGTGTGGGCTGAGGGCTGGGGACCAGTGATGGCCTACGTTACGCTACGGTATGTTTTTTTTTGGTAACACGTACCTCACGAAATCGTTCCGTAGCGTAATTGAAGTATTTCGTAGCGTATTACCGAACAACATTCAAATAACGTAACTGCTACGCAAGGTATTTCGTACCATAACATCAGGGGCGGCGCCACAGCGGGGGGGGGGGGGGGGGCAAATATTGCGCCCCCGGACTCAGGAGGCCCATACAAACAAAGGGGCCCCTCGCAAATATGCATAAATACTGAGCAGTTCCTAACTACATAGACAATTGGATTGATCTTCAAGTCGCTCCTTGAAATAACAACCGGGAGATGTTCGAAGAGGCACCTAAAAAAATCAGCTTGACAAATTCCAAGGAGGCCCTTAAAATGGCAATTGAGGCAAACTCCAAGAAGACCCTGAAAACTACCTACACAAGCTCCAAATATCCCCA